>VWZP01008431.1:3463841-3545996 GCA_013396995.1 Dicaeum eximium | reverse complement strand
GGTCTCTTTCTCCAGGCAGCACTGACAGAACCAGAGGACACAGTCTCAAGCTGTGCCAAGGGAAACATAGGTTGGATATTAGGAAAAAGTTTTTCACAGAAAGAGCAGATTAAGTTCTTAAATTCACAGATTAGGTTCTTAAATTCTTAGATTAAGTTCTGGAATAGTCTGCCCAGGGAGGTGGTGGAGTCACCATCCCTGGATGTGTTTAAAAAAAGATTGGATGCGGCACTTGGTGCCATGATCTAGTTGAGGTCTTAGGGCTGGGTTGGACTTGATGATCTTGAAGGTCTCTTCCAACCTAGATATTCTGTGATTCTGCAAACAGAAGAGTAGCATCACTAAAGCTGGGGAAGGAAGAACATAAACATCCTTGGAATTCTCTAACCCACTCCACAGCTCCAGAAAGATTTTCTAGACTTGAAATGTTTGACCTCCTAAAGAGTCTAATTTAAACTTCCCTCCTCCTGAAAGCTTTCACTGCCCCCCTTTTTTCCTCCTATAATCTAAAGTTCAGAAACACTGTCAGGAGGGCACAAGAAATTTTGCTTAAAATATATTACACTGGCCAACAAAGAAATTATTTCTAATGCTTCAAAATTCTTGGAATTAGAGGATCTTGTGTGGAGCTTTTGTTGAAGTGTTTATCTAGGTAACCATTAGAGGGGCTCAACCCTTCTAGGCTCTTACAATGCACAGAGCAGTTTACACAAGCGTATTTCAGCCTGAAAGAACTGTTTCCTTACAAAGGTGTTTAAAGTGTCCCATCTTCTGGTTTAACATGGATTTTGTGTTACAATTTAATTCCTTCATATGCAAAGAATCTGACATAGCACTGTTGGAAAGATTAGCTCTTCCCCAGCCCCATCCCCTCCTAGGAATCTGTACATGCGCGGCAGTTCATGCGCGTTACCTCAAAGTCGCTTCAAGTATCAGCATTTCGTAGCAATTATACTTTACAAAAAATTCTCCAGCTTCTAATTGAGCCGGGCACTTTTCGTATAGGAAAACACTTTATTATTTTTTCCCCTTTAAAAAACACAGCTTATGAATTCTACCTGCTTACTGATACATTTGACACTATTGGAAAAATAAGACAGCTGATTTAGGAAACAAGAATTATTCACACTAGGGAGATCTATATCATTAACCATTTTTTGTTTCTTAATCTGTTCTTTGTGTGCTGTAGACAGAGCAATTCTGCCACCTAGAGTAAAATGCAGGTCCAAGATAAAAAGATTTTTGTGAACATATACTGTCTGCTTGACTAATTTGAAATGGAAGAGATGCTTTCTCTGGCAGATAATTAAATGCAAATAGTATGGGTTTATTCATTTATTTTTTTAAAGCATGCTACAAAATATTTAGTCGGCTGCTTGCTATCAAAATCAGCAGCATTGCCAGAGAACCAGGTGAAATATATAATAAATAGAGTTGAGATAATTTACATTTTTATTGGCCCTTTCATTACACACTTCTCCAAATATTTCCACAACTTCACATAGAAGTTATATGGTTCCCCATATAAATGCAAGAGAATTCCCTTAGCAACGTTTTTAAATTCAGAATTAGTCTATTTGAGCAAATCAGAAAATTAAGAAAATTATAATCCAACTGAACATTAAAATGGTTCCAGATCATTCATATATGTATTTATATATATATATATATATATATATGTGTGTGTGTGTGTGTTATATTTCCAAATATTTCTATTTTGGAGGCGAAAAACTGCTGCCAGCAGGTACATAAAACACTGTCTGTTAGCTGGGAAGGGAAAAGTGAGGCAATGACAGGGCAAAGTAATTCCTTACATAGAGCTGATAATCTTTAGTTTAATTTATATAAAAGCCATGATTTTAACATCTCATTAGTATGAACTAATGCCTCTACATCCAGTTGTCTCACTCACAAGAATGAAGAACTTATGTCTTCTCAGATAGGAATCTGTGGTTTTAAAGATTCTGATAAATTTAAAGCAATAAATCATCCTTTTCTGGGGGCTGAAAGTACATATGCTGAGCTCTTCCAGGAGCAGTTATGTCAAAGTACCAAACATCACATAATTTTTACTTTAGTGACTCACATACATTTGTCATCGTGGTGGATGGAAATTTGCTTGCAACTAAAAAGACTAAATATTTTATTTTCTTCCTCTATGTTCTCTCTTTCAGTCAGGGGAGAACACCCTATAGAGGGTATGCAAGGTTAATCTCTTGGCTCACCAAGCATTGGCTGAAAAGGCAGGGACAAGGATTCCCTTCAGGGACAAGTATTGGATATAACCTTCAGAATACAAAGTCTTTAAAAAATTGTTTTTTAGAAGCCAGGAGAGTTTGCCAGATAAAGCCTCTGTCTTTAGTGCAGATCTGTTCCTTAAACACCTGATACTCCTGAAGCTGAGATAGCAAGATAACTGAACCTTGGCATGACCCTTCCTGGCCATCCTCATGTGGTTGCTCTTGGGATTAAAAAAAAGCACCAAAAATTAGTTGTTGCTGGAATTAAAAATAGCCTCTGCTTACTGGCAATAATATGTTGCACCGAATGCACATAGCACACTTCATCGGAGGATCTAAGTGTTTTGCAAACATTAATTAAGCTCTGCACTGCTATTATGATTCACAGAATGCCATTATCACACCCAAGGGATGCAGGAAAGAAAGCCATTGAAGCAAAGTATAGGGAAGCAAGCCCTTGAAAGCACAATGATTCTGGTTCCATTTCAGATCACATCGACCTACATACATCCTAGGACAAAGAAAATAAAGTCAAGGATTACTCAGAACAGAGGAGTTGATTTTTATGTGATTTATGAAGCATAGATACTTTTTAAAAGTACTGGTTTCTTCTGACCTTTCTTCCTTTTTTTGTCATTTGCAGGATTATGTATTATTAGCATTTCCCAGTCCTACTATTATTTCTGTATATTCTGTTATCTTCCTAACCTTGAATACATTCACCTTTCTTTTCAAATCTGCTAGTCTCAACCTACTTTCAATCATTTGACCTTTGAGTATCACATTTCCTCCAAACACCCTATCCCTCAAGTTCTTTCACTTGACATTTCCCTCCAGAAGTCAGAGAACATTTTTTCCTCTCTCAACCTTTAGTACATTTTTCAATACTCCACCGATGACTGCTGACTCCCTGGGGAGCAAATCCTTTTCTATTCTAGGAACCAGGAGTAAAGAGGCAGAGTGGATCTTGGGAGCAGTAAGCATTCATTGCCACCACTGTGTCCTTTCAGCTCATCTCCATTACAGCAGAAACACATTGAAGGACACGTTCTGAGCTTCAATAACGGGTGTGTTCTGTGTTGTGCTAGGTCTTTGTAGCATCAGCCAGGCTACCAACAAGCAGCCAGGATGCCTGAGTGCCTCTCTGAAGTGCCTGTGCACCAGACATCAGGACCTGGGGAGCTGCACACAGTTGGCAGGGTAGGATCTCACTGGGGCATGGAACAGGGTGGGGTGACTGACATGGATTCTGCAAGGGGTGAATGTGATGGTGAGGAGCTGGAGCTGCCCTTCAAGCAAGAACACTGCAGGGAGAGGATGGGAGTCCTGCCTAGGAATGAATGATGAGCCAGCTGACAGCTTATGGGCCCAGAATCTCTACTTAGACCAAAACTGCTGATGCTGTAGCAAATGCCTGCTACCACCCACCTGATTTAAAGTATTGTACTTCTTCAGGCAACTGCGGAAGTCCCCCATGCACTGGCCCTGTTGCTTATGCAGGTTTTGACCACCCCAATATCTGGTGGAGGAATAATAGAGCAGAGCACAAGTAACTGAAGTAACTGAGGATGTTTCAGGAGTGCATTAAAGATGACTTTCTGACACAAGTGATCACCCAAAAGTCAGCCAAAAAGGGCAGATGCTCTGCTGGACTTCATCCTTGCAAAGAAAGAACAACTAGTCAGGGGTGTTGTGATTTAAACCCCACAGGCATCTCAGCCCCATACAGCTGCTCACTCACTACCTTCTGCGGATTGCTGAGAGAAAGAATTAAAAGAGGAGCAAAAGTGAGAAAAATTGTAGTTTGAGGGATGAGGGGGAAAGGAAAGAGAGAACAACAAAAAGGAAAAAAAATGCAAAAGCAATTGTTTAGCACCAGCCAACTAATGCCCAACTAAATCCCTGAGCAACAGCAACTCCTGGAAAACTCATTCCCAGTTTTATGGCTGAGAACAATGTTATGGAATCTCCTTTTGGTCAGTTGGAATCAGCTGTCCCAGCCTTGTGTCCATCTCCAGCCTCCTCACTGCAGCAGAGTAAGAAACAGAGAAGGCTTTAATAGTGTGTTAGCACTGCTCAGCATTCGTGAAAATATTGGTGTGTAATCAGCCTCACTTCAGTCACCAGTCCAAAACACAGCACTTAACAGGTATTTTCTGCACAGGTACAGAAATTAACTCCATCTCAGCCAGACTTAGTACAGGGAGTGTGAAGGCTGGGGGCAATCATGAGTTCTGGAGTTCAGGATCCAGAAAGGAGGGGACAAGGCAAACAGCAAGACACTGCACTCCAGGAAAGAATACTTTGGGTTTCCTCAGGGACCTGTTTTGAGGAGCCATGTGGAGTACAGTTCTGGAGAAAAGAGGGGAGGAGCTGTTGGATTTTTATTCAAGGATCACCTCCTCCAATCTTATTGTCTCTCCCAATGTGCAGAAAGGATTTCTGCACAGATGTACAGGGAGTTCCTGACAAAACTCATGCATAAAAAGTAAAAAGTAAGAGATGAGAGCAGGGACAAGTGACCCAGGAAGAACACAGAGACACTGTCCAAGTGTGTAGAGTTAGATACATCAAAGCCCATCTGAAGCTGAACCCAGTGAGATACACAAAAGGCAATAAGAAAGGCTTCTACAGTCATGTCAGCATCTTAAGGAAGATCAGGGGCAGTGTGCTGCTGAATGGGCTCTATAGCAGCAGCCAACACGGATAAGGCTGAGGTACTCAGTGCCTCCCACACTGGGGTCCTTCCTAGCCAGATCTGCCTTTCAGAAATCTCAGCTTCTTGAAATCAGTGAAAATGTCTGGAGCAGAAAAAGTGCTGTCAGTAGAGAAGGGATGCACCCACAAGTGCTGAGGGTTGACCACGATCAATGTCTTTGAAAGGTCACAGCGACTGAAGAAGGTTCCTGAGGGCTGGAAAACAGCAAGTGTCATCTTCCAGAAGGACAAGGAGGCAGATATCAGAAACTACAGGCCAACTGGCTTCACTTCACACCCAGGCAAGGTGGTGCACCAAATAATCCTGGCACACAAGCACACAAAAGGTGATGAGTCAGCATAAACTTCCAGAGCAGGACTCGTACCTGAGCAGCCTGACAGCCTTCCACAACAAAGTGATGAGCTCAGCTGGTGAGAGTCGTGGATTTATCTTTGCTTCATCAAGGCTTCTGACAGTCTCACATAACTTTCTTATAGATACACTGACAAAATACAGGCTAGATAAGTGGACAATAAAGTAGATTGAAAACTGGTTGAACTGCCAGGCTCAGATGGTTGCTGTGATCAGCAGTACAAAGCCTGGCTGAAGGACAAGCACTAATGTATCCCTGAGGTTGAAACTGGGGCCAGAACTGTTTAACATCTTCATTAATGAACTGAAAGATGGAATGGAGCATGCCAACAGCAAGGTTGCAGATGATAAATTTTGGGGAGGAGGGGCTGATACACCAGATGGCTGTGCTGCTTTGCTGCCATTCCAAGGGACCGCAGCAGTTGGGAGAAATAAGCAAACAGAAAAACTCATGAAGCTCAGGGAAGTCAAATTTAAAGTCATGTATTTGGGGAGAAATAACCCCATGCATCAGCACAGGCTGTTTGGGGCAAATGGAAGGAAAGCAGCTCTGGAGAGAAGGGCTGGGGGATCCTGGTGGACAAGGAGTGGAACTTGAGCCATGCTGCAGCCTTCAACATTCCAGAAGCACGAGGCAGAGCCAAGGCAGCAGGCAGGGGGAGGTGATGCTTCCAGTGGTGAACCACAACTCAGGTGCTGTGACCAGCCCTGCACTCCCCAGTACAGACACACAGCAGAGATGAACTGCACGGAGATACTGTGGAACCTCCATCTGTGGAGATATACAAAACCAAACTGAATATAGTTCTGAACAACCTGCTGTAGGTAACCTTCCGTTCAGCAGGGGTGTTAGATTAGACAGTCTCCAGTGGTTCCTTCTGATCCTAAAGGTTCTATGACTCTGTGACCCATGTTCTGGTGACTGAATAAGATCTAAAAAAAAATATTTTTTTTTTTATAAAAGAAACTGACTTTCCCCCAGTATGTTTAAAACTCAACACAGAAAGAAATCACAGATTGTCAGACATTCTCATACACTAACTGCAATCCACCAGCACCTGCAATAAACCTGCAGAGATGTCACCCACAGTAAGAGCTCAGAACTTTTGAAAAACTAGGAGGGCTCACTGAGTGCATTGAATTCCCATTAAGACAAGCTGCAAGACTTTTTCAAGGATGGAAATACAAACTACAGAAACAGGGACCATGCTCTAGCAGAATACTTATGTTAATGTTGTCAGCTAATGAGCAGAAATGAGGGGATAAGCTTGAACATTCCTCTCACCTATTTGTGTGGACTCCATTAACATATACAGGGTTTAAGAATAACTAGAATACAGATCTACAATGCATAGAGAGCACTACTAAAAGTCTTTTTGATGTTTTCATACCACTTACGTTTTACATTCTCAATACTTTTGTATCTTTTCCATTCCCCCATCATGTCACTTTATGAAAGTCCCTGTTTAAGATGAAGGAAGGTGAAACCTGCTTTTTATAATATACTCTTTCCTGGATTTCCATTTTACTTTCTATTCACTGCCCTCCACCCTCTAAAATAGGTTAGAATATCTTCAACGACAGAGGAGAGGGTAATGCAGCTTTGGAAAATCAACACTTTTCTTTGCAAGAAAAAAAATACTTAGCTCTCAGAAGTTCTATCCCTTAATCTGGTATAGTACTTTTAATTAACAGAAGCTTAACATTCATTCAACCCCTTGCAAGAAGCCAGTCATTATTGCCTTTATTTTACCAAACAATTGAACTGTCTAATTAAAAGTCACAAAACAAATAAGCGACAATGAGAACTAGATTTCGGCTTCTGAAGCTTAGCTAAATGTATTATGTTATCTATTTATGAAATGTATTATGTTATCTCTAATGAATATTAGAGCAAAGATCTAAAGGCACTATCTTTGCTGATACTCACCTTTGAAGGGCCAGAAGACACAAGAAAACTCTCACTTCAAAGTGACAATAGACAAAACATAATTTTTCACTTGAAAGAGTCATTGCTCTAAGGTATTAGTGGGAATTTATATAAATACTTAGCCACCTATTTATTTTTACATACATGTGTATTTGTATACATATAAAAAAACCCCACACACTCTAGCTATGTTGAGCTTGATGTAGACAATGTCAATTTTCTTTTAAGGAAGCTTTTGGGGTTTGGGGGTTTTTCCCCCTGTCACACTGGTGTGAAGACTGCCATGCTAGGCAGTAGCTATTTCATCTAGATAGAACCTGGCTGAGCTGCTCTGGGTTGAGTCTTACCAGGTACAGCCCTCAAATCACAGAAAGCACAGCCAGCAGCAGCCTAGGCAGATCAAATGCTAAGCTGGGGTGCAGTGGGAAACCACAGCAGGGACTGCTTTGTCTGACTCCTGAAACAGAAAGAACAAAGTTCTACCAGTTCATTAAAAGCAGCTTTGAAAGTCCTGTAGTTTTCTCAGGCATTTCCAGTCACTTAAGATGAAGAGGGCGGTAAAAAGTTGTGTAAGGTTCACGAAGCAAACTTCTTCCCAGTTCAGAGAAAGACACTACTGTTATGGGTTCTCAATAAAGAAAAAAAAAAAGGAGAAATAAACACCACACCACCTCATTTTCACTAAGCACAGGTAAATGACTGGCAATAGTGCAGAATATAAGTAATAATAAATTATGTTCTTCAACAGTGAGACTGCAATTTGTGTTTTCATACACAACAGACATTTTCTGTGTATTTCTACAATCCAGTTCTACAGTGTTGTGGAAAGCAAGTGCAACGAAAGGTTCAGTGATTAAGGTTTTAGTTGCACTGCCAGCAGGACTTAGCAAGAAGCTGACCATATCCTACTAACAGAGATGGGGGGGGCAGAAGTGCAACAGAAACATTAGTAATAACCCAGTTGGAGAACAGTATTTGGAAGGAACACCCAAGCTAATTTGCATGAGCTATAATTTCAAGCTGGCAAACTGATGGAGCATTATTTAAATGTTTCCAATTTATGGGATAATATTTTGAACCAACCTAAAATCCATGGGTGTTGATAAATCTTTCTGGTATCCATACCAGTAAGCTGTAAAATTCAAGGAGCAAGGAGGCTTCCAATTTTAAATCCACAATCCAACAGTATTTTCCTGAAAAGTAATACCACTATGATCTTTGAATTCCTGCTGTTTCTATTATTCTCTGTACCCCAAATTCTCCACTGCTTCAATCACACCCTACAAAACAGCTCAAATAAGGTGTTCCTTACTGCTGCAATCCCCTCTTTTCTTATATATTGAAAAGCATCCCAGCAGGACACTCAGATTTCCCCACGTCTTCAGTAGGAAAATTGTGAATGTGCTATGTCAGGAGCACTAAAACAGTCATTCACCACTGCAAGACCTTGAAGAAGAAAGAGGAAACAGCCAGTGTTTCAGCAGAGCTCAGGCTGCACCTAAAGTGAGGGAATTATTTCTTTAATTTCCAAACCTTTCTGTTTAAATGAATGTTTGACTTCCCCCAGACAGCGAATATTGTAAAAAGTAAATGGCTTTTTTCACAAAAAGCTAAGAAATGGAGCTGCCTGCCTAGTTTATGTAATTCTTTGCAGAGAAATCATCCTCTAATGTGAATACTAATTTCCCTTGTGAAAAGGAGCAGCAATAATAACCAACAAGTTGAATGTTAGCATGTTTGTGACCTAACTGTCAAATCAAAATGTGTGAATTACAGTGCTGCTTTCCCCACTGATGTTGGAAATCTAACATATGCCAGTTTACACAGTGCTTGGAGATGGAGAGCATCTTTTAAAGACATGGAAAACATACAGCCCCCTCTCCCTCTGGAACAAAAGAAGAAAATTAATATTTGGTTGTAATGCAACCAAAAAAAAAAAATCAATCACAGCTCTTTGATAAAGGTTTGTCTGAGATCCCCTGGAAAATAGGACACTTGAGAATTCTTAACTACAGTAGATACAAATCCAAAATAGTTACAGCAAATTAGTGGCAACCAAAGCTGAATTATTTCATTCAAATCTCAGAATAGTTTGGTTCCACAGGAATGCTGAAAGATCTGGCAGAAGCCAAAGATGATGACCTGAACCAAGAGGCACCACCTTTACCTACAGATGTGGTAAGTAAGTAGCATGGGACAAATATTCAAAATTTTGGCCAAGGGCATATTTAAGATAATCTAGGGAAAGGAGTGAATATGTGTTATTTGGGATCTTACTTACTTGATTTTAATAGCTCTAGACGAAAAGGGGAGCATGAGCAGCAGAACTCTATTCTCTGCTACACACCCAGGAACAAGGCATGGGGAAGTCTATAGTCTTTAACTGAAATTGCCAGCTGGAGTTTCTGCTTTTGTGGAATTCCCTTTCACAGTACTCCTGCAGGATCTTCATTTTTAAAATACAGAATCTCCAAATAATTCTGAAATGATTACCATACAATGTTACTAATGAGAGTCTGAACAGCAGAAGTCTGGTCAGAAATGTGGAGGAGCCCCATTTGTGTTTTTCTTTAGCTTGCTTTAATGCTGAAGAGTATATTGCATCTCCCAATATGATGATTCAAAAAGAGCAAAGTTAGCTTTTACAAGATAAATTATTACCAGAACAGCTAATGATTACCTTGCAAACTGGCCACATTATAAATGTCTTTATCATCGTATTTGTACACATCCAATCCCAATCCTGATGTTGTGCAAATTCAAGTTGATTAGCAGCTCAATATCAAATTCTACATGAAGCTGCCAAGTCTCTTTCCTTACATCTAAACTATATCTAGGTCATTCTATAGGATAAAGTAGTTGATATTGATAAAACTAATAATCTAATTGCTCTTGTACACTTTTTTATGCACATTCCATCTTTAATGAAAATAAAGACCGAAAAATCTAACAAGTGCCTCCACTGTTCCTATCAAGTACACAAATATATTACTTCTTTTAGTTTCTTAATTCCTGGCTGCTTTGTCATGAACACTGTCACAGAGGGTTTGCAGAACTCTAAGAACTATTACATTGCCTTTTTTTCACACTACTTTGGGATATCAAAGAATAAAATATTACTGATTTTTTTCTTTTTGAGAAAATAACCTGATTTGAGACTGCAGTAACTAGCGCTCCTTGAAGGCTTTTCCTTAATTTGTATTGGCATGATTTAGGTAGAAATTAGAGAATTTCCTCCACTACCTGCAGAGCCTCAATTGGTATATTTGTCTCTGGCTAATATCAGCAATGGTACTGAGTAGCTCCAGCAGCTCTCTCTGACACACAATCAATCACTAGCAATGCACAGTGGCTCTGGCCAGACCTGCCTGGACTGCAGCATTCCAGGCTCAACAAAGCCAAACTCCAATAAAAAACACTGAAAAAGAATTTTAAAGCCTTAGATTTGCCTGTAGGATGAGGAGGTACATTGCTAACAAGAAAGCAGCAGAGGTGTCCTAGACCTGCTTTAGGAACTGGAGGCTGCAGAAGTCCACGGAAGAGCACAGATTGCACTGCAGGAACTTTTCACTGCATTACACAAGACAAAAGTCAGATTCACTACAAAACTTAACTTCATGTTGAAGGTAATGCTGGGACTGATGGGTTGAGCAGATGACTGAAAGAAATCAAGATCACCAACACACAGTTAATTGCTGTATTTAGTCTACGCTAGAAAACTTGTCTTTAAAGGATGTATTCTTTTCTATGAAAAGTTTCTAAACTGATGTTTTTGATTTTTTTTAACTTTTACATATTAATTTTGGAATTTTTACTCTTTGCAAATCAAAAGTCATACATCAAAGCAGAAACTACAGACTTAAAGCACACCTATGGCTGAGTAATGTCTAGAAGCATGAATGCAAGAACTCTTCAAAGTGACAGGAACCTTGTTAGAAAAAGTCCACATTCAGAAGCCCTTTGCTTGTTAGGTACTGAAGATACATTAACTTTGCCAACTTTATCAAAACTCTGTGTGTTTCCTATGTCTCTTCTGAAATTAATTGAAATCTCTGACAGTGTAAACTGCAGTTATCCAGGCTGTTATATGCTCCAACAAGGCAACACCAATCTGAAAAAAACAAAATACTTTCAACACAACAGGGTTGGGGTTTGGGGGAATTTGGAAGGCAGGGGCTGTTGGTTGGGAGTTTTTGTTGATCTTTAGAGCAGTTATCTATCTTGCAGTATTCCTGGTAAATGACATTCTATCTCAGATGTTATTTCTGATTTTTATTTATCTTTCTTGAAGTATTTTATCTAAAATTGCTACGAAAAATGTATACACACTACAGATTGAGCAGAAAGCAGAACTGACCTTTTTTTTTAAACACAAAGCAGTATTTCCATTAACAATCCTCCTTAGGATCTTATATCTGCACCTTAAAAAACGGGTGTATTTTTTAAAAGCAAGAGTAAGGAAGGGGAGGGAAAAATCCAAATATCAATTACATAGTCTTTGTTTGAGTTTCCCTCATACATAACTTGTATCTTCAATCATTATTACAAACTCTTGCATTCCAGAGTACAAGCAATTCATGGTATATCCCTTCTTCTCCTGTGTCCCTGCCCCTTTCTCCATCCATACAATTATTCATGTGCCTTCACCCCCAGGCTGTAATTGTGACAAGTTCTGGAATATTTCTCTATTGCTAAGCATCTTCTGTGTAAAACTGATGAGAAAAACTGAAGAGTGAATAGTTTAGTAGTAAAGAGAACAACAGGAAATCCTGCATGAGGTTCAGAAATTACTTCCAGGATATGATTAGCCATGGGCTGAAAGATAAGACCTCTTAGAATACAGACAAAACCTGGCCTTTAGAACTCAACTATTTAACTTCCTCTTTGAAACACAGAAGTAGAAGAGGAAGGATTGAAAGAGACAAGTACTGCAGCATTAAGCAGACAGAAAATTCAGCTAAACTTCTCTTTGAATGCAAATAAATTCATTGAATAAATCAACATTTCCCACTGTATTGATATATTTGTGGATACTTAGCACATCCTTACAAGGCACTCAAAGTAACAGGGAATACATGGTAGACCTTTCTGAAACTGTTCCAGAACCAATGGAACCAGGAGCACTCTGTGCCTAGGAACAGCTAAATGCCCAAAAGACCTTACAGGAGATTACCTGTCACGTTTTCAACCCTGTTTCACATCCTCAAGTGATTCCATCACCCATGAAATTGGAAAAACTATTAGTTTAAAAGCCTAGTTTTGGTAGGGTAAGGCAACAGACTTTGATTCAATAGTAGTCAAATGCACTTCATCAGAAAAAAAAATCAAACCCTTTCTTCATTGACTGCACACCAGCTTGCTGAAGCTGTTAATTAACCAAAACCCAGCAATGTCCTTTGGGATTAGAATGCTCTGTGTTCCATTTGCTTGGGTGCCAAGTCTTGCAGTAAAATAAGCCA
Source organism: Dicaeum eximium (assembly GCA_013396995.1). Classification (NCBI taxonomy): domain Eukaryota; kingdom Metazoa; phylum Chordata; class Aves; order Passeriformes; family Dicaeidae; genus Dicaeum; species Dicaeum eximium. The sequence continues at coordinate 3,533,297 of VWZP01008431.1, read as the reverse complement.
TTTCTTATAAGCAAAGCTATAATAGCTCAATCAACATTTGCAGGAGAAATTAACAGCAGGTTCCTCATAATTTAGCTCTCTGAAGATGCTGATTTAGGCTTTGCCAGCCTACGTGATTTCCCCATTGATAAACAGTTAACACTGTTTAATCAAGAACACCAAGGACAAATTGAAGTGAAACCAGTGAGCAACTCACACTAAATTATTGCTTCTGAAGTGGGCTGTATGAGACAACTACAGTTGAACATAATTTATATACAGATTCAATTATCAGTAGTCATTTTCATCTGGAAAAAAACTAATTAAGATTCTCTAAACATGATTCACACTGAACCTGTGTTGTCACTCACTGATTTACCCCACCACAATCTTGTCACCTCCACATAAGTGGGAGTTTTGGTTACAAGAGAAGCTGCTTTGAAAGAGCTCTTCTTGAGCTTTTTCCTTCTCCAAGCTACAAGTTAAAAGGAATATTAAACAATAACAAGGATTTTTTTTCTGGTAGAGAGCTACAGGCTCTCAAACCAATCCTCATGCTCAGAATCACAAGGCTATGTATTATTCCAGCAGTCACTTGGAAAGGCTTTTCAGCTTGTTCCAAAGGGAAAAGAAGAGTGAAAAGGAGACAAAACTGGACAAGCCCAAAATCTCAGATCTTCAAAATGTTAAATAACTTAAACTCAGAAAGGCTCTTTCAAGCAAAATCAGTACTATTCAGGATTTACGAGCCTGACTGTAGCACCCAGGTTGCCAAACAAAAAGGTCTTTACCTTTGCCTTCACAGTAATATTGCTGTCAAGCTTTAATAACAGCTTCTTAATGAAAGAAGAAATACTGGCCAGAACCCTATACAGAACCAAGAAAACTTATCTCAAGATAAAAAAAATAAAAACCAAAAATTAATATATTCAGGGAACAGGCTAAGATCTATTTAAAATTACATAACATTTTCACTAACACAGTTTCACTTTTCAAAATGAAAGTCAGATTTATTCAACATTAAGTGCAACAACACATCAGAAATCAATAAAATCAATTTTCACTTATAAAGTAAAGCAAAATAACATGAATAAACACAGGAAAATACTGTCTGAGACTCTCCAAGCAGGACATTTCTCATAAGACTCACAGAAAAGGAAAAAAAAAAAGATTTTTATACGCAAACAGACTAAATTCGCCAAAATTCTTGTTTTTTCCAGTTGTGAAGCAATATATAGCTAATGGGAAGTAAACTAGAAAAGGGAATGAAATGCATCATGCTGTACAACACCAAAGAAATACTCCAAATGCATTTGTGTACAGCATTAACAACATGCAATAGGTGAGGTTAAAAGCAAGTGCAGTGTATATATTAGAGAGAGAAACTAGTCAGTCTGAGGGATTTGTTTCTTATTTTAGTTCAACTAATGAAAACAAACAGGAGCCAAGAGCAAACAGAGAAGAGTAGAATCTGCATGGAGAACATCTCTTCCCAGAACAGTAAACATCTTAAGATTCAAATTTTGCGCACATTTACTTGTCTTGGTCCTCTTCTTGCTATGTCATTAAAACATATCCAGATCCAACGGGCTTTATGCAAGTATCTACATTTTTATAAAGCAGTAATTAAACAAAACAATGCAAGTCATTCAAATTCTGCTAATCTTTCAAGTCAGGCATTAATATGCTGAACACTCACTACAACTCAATGTTATTTAAATTAAAAATAAAAACAGGGCAAGACATCTCCCAAACAGCCTTGCTGAAGTCTAGGGTATTCTAATTATATTTGTTGCTTGGAGAAGAGCAATGTGAAAACAGACGTGCTACCCAATTAATTTCATTAAGAATTATTTAAACAGTACTTTTAGAGAACAGCTGGTCTCTTTGTTCATTCTATTAAATTCACAGCCTGATAGATTTCTCTTGCCAGTCTTTTTTTTTTAACAATTTTTTAAGACAAACCCCAAGATCTCCTATAGAATTTGTCAGCTATTGAAAAGCAAGCAAGCATAGCACACATGCAAGTTATTAGAATTAGAGAGCCAAATATAATTAACTACAAAGTTCCAAGCAGTAAGTACATCTACATTCCCCTGGGGAGACTCCATCTTACTGGGAGATGGATTTGAAAGCTGATAAAGAACACAGGTTACCTAGTTCACTTCAGAGTTCTCTGCCTTCCACCTGAAGACTTACCAGAATCCATTCTACCACCCAACAAGCCAACAAGCTTGTACAAATATTCAATATTGCCATTTATTTCTGTAAGGATGGAGTGATGGCAGACAACTGAAGACTGACTTCTGTAGGGTTGGACATACTGACCTCAACTTTAAATGAATTCAAGTCTGAAAATAATTGTGCAGCATTAACTTAAGACACAAACAATCAAAGGATAATTAAAAGATACCTTTACCACTCATACACAGATCACACCAGCCAATGCTCCATCCTGTTCGCCTGAAGTACAGCAGTGTTTTTACAGTATCCCACTGTGACAAAGTCTTCAAAAGGCAACTATTTATCATTTATCTAAAGTTCTCTGAAACTGCTCTGAGGTCTGGCAATCATGCTGGTTAGTACTGTAACTACTAAATTCAATGCTGGGTGAAAAACAGAATAGAAATTAGAAATAGGAAGGTAATGCCCTGAAGAGTACACCTAAAGAAGAAAGTGGGGTTTTTTGTTGGATAAAAATTTACTGATCTGAAAGCCTTGAGACTGAATGTACCTCTTATCACTAGCAATCTAAATTGTGAGTGTTCCTTAGGAGAATAAATACCACTGAACATTCTTCATCCTCTCCAATGGGAAAGAGGCATTTCTTTTTACCTTGTTCAAATGTGTTATCCTTAACATCTAGGCAGAAATCAACCTTCCCACTTTCATTTCAATGAAGCACTAAATACACAGAACAAACACACACACAATTTGGTAAACTTGAGATTTAAAGTTGTAAAGAAAAACAAAATCTACTTTATTTCTAAATGTCTCAAGTGGATTGATAAGTACTGCCATCTGCTTAAGCAATGTCAGGTGCAAGAGCATCCAGGAATAATAGTTTAAAGTTTGATATTGTTACCAGTTATTTTAATTGGTGCATTCTGTTTATGTAACAGAGGACTAAGTGAGAGTCGGAAAAACACTATCTGTATTGGGCTAGAAGCAAAAACTATCTGTTGAACACCTGTATGACACATTTGAACTGCTCCTGAAGCCTCAAAGAATGGTCTCCTAAACATCTACACACTGCCAGGCAGCCAAACTCTGCAGGCCATTTTTGGTTATTGGTTATCCCAACATCTGTGTCACTAGCAGAAAATGTTAGGAGCACTTCAACTCAACCAGGCATAGTGGGCTTCACCATCCGTCACTGAAGATGCAACATCCAGGATTAAAATGCCTACAAGCAATTTGGAGCAGTGATTCAAGCATGAGATAGTAACACATCCCTAAAGTATGAGCAACTGGAACAGATTAGAAAAATGTGTACATCCTATTTAACAAATTGTACAAGGAGACAAGCAAATAGACAGGAGGTTCAAGAAATAGTAATTCCTCTATTTGGCTTTTAAAAAAATTATTTACATTCTCCACTGCTCATAAATATGCTTGTAATTGAAGGGAATAAAAAATATTTCATTGTATACTTATGAAAGAAAGGTAGCAATCAGTCTCCACCAATGTATCGTGGAAATGGAATTAAACTATCCTGAAACTCTAAAAGTTGGTGACACAAGAAATACCAATCAGCTCATTTCCCTCCTGTGCATGCCATTTCCCATATTTTGGGAAGCAAAAGGGCAAAGTCTTGAAAGCTTTAATTTCTAATTAGCTTTATCTTTTTAGGCTTTCCATCAGTTATAAATTACTGCCTAACTCCAGCTGGTATCCATAAATAAGAAAACTGAAATCAAGTATTCTTGGCTTCATCATCTTCTAGGCTTCCAAACAAGGAACTATATTCTTACTTATTACAATTAAGTAGTAATATTATAACATTACCCTCCTTGGACTTTGATTGACAATTTTTCCTCTTTCAGCAAACTGCCCTTCAGGAAGTAAAGGGTAATCTGCTACCTAGGTACCAGTGGAGGAAGAAAAGTTGACATATGCCTGGAACTGTCAATGAACAACTTTAAGTTCCATCACTGAGCTGTGGGGATGAGGGATGGAGTGGAATCAACCAAATTGAAAAACCAAAAAACCCAAACAAAATCAACTGTTTTAATCTCTAAGTCCAGTATAATACGGTAAAAAGCATTCCCCATGGCAACCAAAATGCCTTTCTCAAAACTTTTATACTAATCAAGTGTCATATAGCTTTAGTAAGAATTGTGGAAAGGTTTGGGTTTGTTTAGTTTTGGAAGAACTGGGATTTTTTTTCTTCTTTATATAGAACCATACATTTGACACTTCTTCATTTTACAAGTGACTAAACAGCAACCTTAAACAGGGAGAAGTCTTTTAGGCAATTTCCACAAAGGAGCCGCTGTCCTGACAAAGTACTCAAACAAAATATTTAAATAGTAAAAAGCCTCATCTTCTGAAATACCAGAGAGTTTAAAATAGAACATGGATTTTAGCTATAAAAGCGAAACAACACCCAAAACAAACAAACAAAAAACCCACAAAGCACTCTCTAATGACACTAGCTGACTGTCTCAGTGACTGATATGTCCTATGAATCTCAGTGGTTGGAATGCTGGCTGGACTCACTGACTGCCAGTGAGTTCAAGTTACACTGTTAGCAAATGGAAAAGAGAACCTTTTGAGGCACATTGTCTCACTTCTTAGATGTGGACATGAGCCAGGTATTTCAAGGCTAAGACTGGATTTGCTGACTGCCAGTGAAGATCCACCTCAGAGCCAGTGCTCTCAACATCCCTCGGTAAAATGACCTGAACCATTCAAAGATGGGAATTTCTGTAGTAGGAGCAAGGGAAGCCACTTACACTGTGGACAAATTTAAATGGCAAGAAATGCAAGTGGCTATTAAAATAATAAAAAATAAACTCAATGAACTTAAAATTAGTTTTTCCTCCAATGTATAATACTCACCACTTCTGACTGTATTAATTCAAGCTTTTTGTTCTCTAACACTTATGAAGAAGCACACTGAGTGTTGAGAGTAGTCTGTGCTCCAAAGGTTTGCCATTCTGAAGCCAAAATCTATCACTATGATAATCTCATCTGATTTGTTTGTACAACATCAAGGAATATTTTTTCCCAGAAAATAGTTAAATTGTTCTTTTAAAAATATACTTAACACTTTAACTCTCAGCCAATGAAGAGTTCAATACCTCCTCTATTTCACTTTTAATTATACTTACTACAGAAAACTGAAATTGTCTGTTTTGGCTTCTCAGTATTTGAGTTTGACCAATTTTGTAATCAGAATTAAGAAGTTCTGCCCTTCCACTACTCAGTACCAGCTTTTTCTCCATGTGTAAACGTTTACTCTCCAGCACCAAAATGCCACTTCATCTTTTTTGGTAATGATAGAGACAGAGTTACTCAAACCTCACAAAAAGATCTACTATCCAGCCCCAGATCTTATTTTAAACTCAATTATTGCTATAGCCTTCTCAAGTGCATAAAGATTTTCCTGGTAGTAGTCTTCTCCATGTTGTTTGGGAGGCACAGTAAGTTCCCTTCTGGCATAAAAGTAATTATTCCCTTTGTAGATGTTCAAGTAATTTATCAGGCTTAAAACTACAGCTCTTGAAGGCTCAGCATTGAGGTGGTTCTTTAGCACAAGCCTTTTTTCATCACTTTTTGTTGTCTGACATGTAGAGTGTACAATCTTTGTTCAAAGAGACCATTGCTACCTTGTAATTACTTTTTTTTTTGAAGCTACAGCTGTTAAATCTGATGATTCAAAGAATAATGAAACAAGATTATATTCTCATGACTTTCTATTTCATGAGTTTTTTCTTCTCCAAGTTTTATCAAACAGTTGACTTGTCCCATGATTTTCTGCATAGATGGCCTACAATCAGTCTTTGTTAGACAACAAAACTCTGGATTATTTTTGTTCTCTTAAGGAATCAACCAATGTACCAGGACATTTAAAGTACTTACACGTGCAAGGTCTCCACCCCATTTTACAACCCTTCTTTTTCAACCATGTCACTAACCACAGTAAATCTGTTAAAATCATCACCACTTCTTGAGGAGAGAACTAACACATTGGGTATGTACAGTGGAACCTAAATAGAAAATTATGGAAAAGACACATATCACTCGATTTCAATTGGCTACAGGTTTTGAAGGCTCCTTACTAGAAAAAATGTAGGCAGTCTGTGAAATAATTCTTTCACACAGTACATCATATTGGCAAGAAGTGGGCCCCTAATCACAAGTCCCTGGCAGTGGCACCTGCTACTGAGGCAACCAGAACACCCCTATGGAAGATCTGAGACTGTCTAGTCGTCACTGGGTAAATTGCTTCTGTCGACTAGAGCAGGAGATTATTTCTTTGGAATGTACCTCAGAAGAAATTCCTGCTCTGTGTTAATATTTTCAAACTGAATAAAAGGCACTGTTGTTTAAGCCGTACATTTCTTGTCTCCAACTGTTAAAAAAAAAAAAATACATGTTTTTGAACAACTAGCTACTGCTACCCTAAGAAGGCTTCCTTGTTAGCTCACAGTAATTTCATCTCTGCCTAAAAAAGCTTCACAAAACTTGCCTTTATCTGAAGCGTGTCATCTCACCTTTATATCTATCTTTATATCTAAAATTATGAGTTAGTAGAACAGTATGCATTATAAAATTATACCATTTACTTCAGTCATCTCTGAACAGCTAAATCTTCAAACTATACAAAAATAAAGTGTATGAAATCTTACAAAAGGAGGACATTAAGACAATAATAGCTAATTCAAAAAATATAATAACTTATACACAGCAGTAAGCATAAGCAATGTAGCCTATGACAGCTTCCAATTAACAGGACCTCTGAAACATGTCTGAAACAAGCATCAGCTAAAATTGGAATATTCCCAAGCACAATAATGTTTCCAATTTATTATCTTTACCACAGTACAAACTTTCACAACCCAAATGTCCATTGTCTGTCAATCTGTAAACAAAAGCTACTATTCCCCCTCCTCATTTTGAGGGGTGAATTTTTTCAGTCTTCAGTCAAGTTTCATAACCATCTTGCATAAGGAATCAAGAGCCTGTTCTCTTGGTAATTTACTTTTTTCTTTTTTTTTTCTTTTTTTTTTGTTTGTTTGTTTCTCATACAGCCTGCAGTGAATTAAAATCACAGTGAAAGTCCTGGGAAAAAAATGATCTTTACAGCAGGACTTGAACCATTCTAATAATAAATGCATCTAACAAAGCTTCCCATAATAAAAGCATGACATTTCCATTTCCAGAAATCAAGTCAATTAGAAATGCTAAATTCTACTTAAAAACCCCAAAAGATCTAAAAGTGAAAAGATTCATCTTCTCAGTCAAATACAAGACTTTCAGTTTCACTTGCAGAGACTGTTCCAGTCTGTAAAACAGTAGTGCAATTCATTTAGTTCTACTTCTTTTATTTTTGTTAAAGTCCGGTAGATAAATGTCCTATTTCTACGGAAAGATAGGAAGATGCTCCAGTAAACAAGAAACTTTGGCAAGCCCAGGAAGGCTTACTAGTCCATTAAAGCTTAGGAGTCCAAAGTGGCTTAAAAATGGTTTATGAATAAACTTAAAAAAGCCCAACAAATCAAATTTTTTTAAAAAAGCTGAAAAAGACAAACTAAAAAAATAAAGAAATAAATAGGCAGAAATTAATGTAAACTGTCTGAACTTTTTAATGATTTCTCATTGACAGCTGGCACAACCGTTGACAGTACAGTCATTAAATATAGGTGACCTACAGAGTATTCCATTAGGGCATCCAGTCTGGAATGCTCAAATGGAATTACATTCCTAAAGATTTAAAAAATAGAGTTCTTATGATATTACTAAAGGTTTTCTTCTGCCCACCTCACTTACACTTCTTCTTAAAGAGGTTTTTTATTTTTGATGGCTTTTTATTTTTTTCACCATTCTGGTAGAGGTCCTGTGGGATGCTGCTTATCCTAGGGACAGAAGCAGCTTCATGGCTGGGTTTGCTATCACTGCCAGTTGAAGAACATGAGGTGTGACGAGGCTTTGGGACTGGGATCCCAGTTGAAAGCTGGTTCATGCTGCAAGACTTCTCCAGGATTCCATTATAAACTTTGCTTGCAGGACTAAAGATCATGCTCTTAGTTTCTGCCATGCCTACACAGTCAGGAGAGCCCCTAGAAACATCTGCAGTTAGAGAAGAGGAGTCTCCTGTAGATGATTCCTCATGTGAGAATTCTTCTGGTGATACTTTCTGAGGAGAAATTGTCTGGTACATCTCAAGACTTGCTGGAGGAGACTGTTTTCTTCCAATGGATGAATTTAAGGAGTCACATTCCGAACCTGTTTCCTGTGCTTCCCTGAGTCAGAGCAGAGAGAAGAGAAAATATAATGAAACTACAATTTCCTTCATACAGTTAAAAAGGAAATTAATTTAGAATCAATAACATTAGTCTAAAAGCACCACCCACACTTTTCCTTAGTAGTTAATTAAACAAAAAAAAAAAAAGTTAAACATTTTAAGTTACAACTTGCATTACATCATTTTATTATCTAAACTTAAGGGAATTAGTTTGTGCAATCTTGCTTTCGTGAGCAGCAGCATCTGCCCAGGATCAGTCATTTGTATCCTGCTTCAAAGAACAAAATCTATCTTTCTGGCATGTGAAGTCAGAAAAGTTATGAAATGAAAGAAGGAGATTTAAGCCTATCATATACAAAAAGTTTCTTCAGGACAAGTGTCCCTACCTTTCAACAAGCTCATTTGCTCCTTCCAAAAGGAATTTAACCTTTTCCTATGAGGCCATGTAACAAGAGTAGGTACACGCTCAACATGCTGTAAGAATTGTGTTACCATCCATCTCCTCTTCGCCCAGTAGCTGACATTGCTTTTGATCCTAGTTTCAGATGTGAAAGCCAGTAACATATTGTAATGGAGAATCAGGGTTAGTTCAGTGCACCCTGGATTGTAACATTACTTAACTGTACATGACATGCTAGCTATTTACATACACATCCCAGACAAGAACTCTCTGCTCCATGTAGACTATATTAATTTCTATTATCCTATAGATTACTTTAACTTTTGGCTTGGTTTAACCTCTAATTCTAAACTGTTATTCTCAATAATCCTATCAAGAGTTCCAAGTGCTGTTTGCTAATCTCCGTACCATTGTTTATCAGCAGAGAAGTAAATGGCTTCCTCCTCCTCTTCAGTTCGATAGAGAGCTGGGCAGCTCGACACAGAAAGGATGTCAGGGTCAGGGGAGTGCAAAGCGTGCTGAGACTGTGGAGATGATGGCACAACACTGCGTCTTGATCTACACAAGCTACTGCTTCTTGCCAGTGTGCTGGGAGGTTTTACAATGGACCCTGAGGTAGAGAAAAAGCAAACCAAAACCCTCCAAGTGACATTGATGTTAACAGTATCTACCCTGAAGACTAAGTAGCAGATACCTGCTTCTGTGAGTGACTTTTAAACAACTTTGACACTTTCAGAGGAAGAAAGACTGACACACCTCATACATTCTACAGTGAGATGAAGCAGCTAATCAAGATGCAACTGCAGAGATTTTGTGCCTGCCAAATACTACCCTGACCAAGTACATCAAAGCTCTGTATCACTATGCTCTCTTGAGAACAAAAAGATTCTACTGAAACTCCCAACCCTTCATAAACTAAAAATAGCAGTGCTGAAATCAGTATGTTACAGGATGTCCTGTGTTTTCTGTCGTGATTTGGAGGTTAGAAGAAAATGTAAAAGTTTTGCAGTGTAGGTATGACCAACCAAACAGCCAACTGTTATACACTACACTAGTTGAAAAATAGGCTAGATAGAGAAGACTAATTTAGTTTACATAACATGACAGAAAATACATAATTCAACCTCATTTTAAGATCAAGAACTTCCTTTTAGATAACATTGTCTCTTGCCAGTCTAACTATGAATTTCTGGAAGTAAAAATACTAAGAATGGGTGGAGACAGCCACACAAGACTTCATCAGCAAAGTGCCCAACAGGAAGTGATAAACTCAAATGTTCCTAATCCAATTCCTCCTTCAAAAGACTATTAGGCAGAAATACTTGTACAGAAATAAATCTACAGACTTATTTTCAGGCTAGCTGTTACAAGTCCCAGGATGTTTCACATCCCTCCTCACACTGTCCCATGCAATGCATCACTGCTTATATAAGATACACCAGACCCGTAGTGGTGTTGAAAATTGTTTAACAAACACAACACACTAAAAATCCCTTCAATTATTTTTGTTGACAAGGATGTCTATCCTGAAAAATACATTTTATTTTCTGCATGGCCCATTTATCATCATGTAAGTTACGGTTTCCCTTCCTGGAGTCTCAGAAAAGGACAAGTTGTCCACTCTCTTTTAGTAAGGAAATCACAACTTTCACTTAACAGTAAATAACTGCACCTTTCCAGACACACAGATTTATTTCCACTCCTGAGCAGGAAAGAAAGGTTTGCAATTCTCAACATGAGAGTTGATATGTCACTCAAACTTCTAATATTACTTTTGAGGAATTCCCTACTGACCTCAAAAGCATGTTGGGAGTTCAAAAATCATCTTGTGTCATTAGAAAAAAAAATCCTCAAAGAGCAAATGTGAACTGAGATAAGAGAGTTAAAAAAAAAAAAAAAGAAAACCCAGAAATCCACCAAGATTGCACCATCAGTGAATTTTGAGAGAAGTAACAAGCATTTTGATTCTTTGTAGGTGTATATTCACAAGAATATGAAAAATTCAGCTATGACAATTTAACATGTAGACTCACTGAATCAAGGAACCAGCTGAATCTTAATCAGCCAATGGAAAAGTAGAAGTTTCACTATCACCTTCCTGCTGTAAGGACCTTTTTCCAGTGTCAGACACTATTTCAATCTTATGAGTCCAAAGGATGCTGGGGCAAGGCAGTAGCCCAGTCCACTTTAGATCCAGTGACTGAAATAGCCCCTTTCTTAAGTGACCTCCTGCACAGTGCATTTTGCCTAAAGCCTCATGACCGAGACAAGCCATTATGCTTTTGTCCCTCCTCATGTGCATTTGTTATTTTTGTCTAAAGGATGGGAATAATTAATCAGTTACTGAGCTAACCTACAATAATTTGACTCAACACTAGTTTCAACAACAGATCATTTAGCATATCTTCCTCTCCTTCCCCACTCCTAAGTGTTTCCATGTTTTATTTACTGAACAGAAATCTTAAAAGCTAGTCAACTAAGGACAAGCTACACCAGGTTCTTGTGCCTTATCAAAATTCAGAAGGAAAAAAAAAAAGAAAAAAAAGGTTTTTGTAGTGTTACTAAGGTTCGTATTACTTTCATCACTGAGAAAGAAATACTTGCAAATGAACTGATCTTTAGCAAAAAAATTAAACTATAATTGCAAAAGCATACAGTAAAGTTTCAGCTAAGTATACTCTTACAAACAGTACAGTTCTTTTCTAATTGTAGTTCATTTTAATCAACTGCACCCTCTTCTCTGGCTTCCCTTCTAAACAAGAGCTAAATGAGAAAAGTGACTAAAAAAGTCTGAAGTCTTTTACACATATCCAAGTGTTGTCATTGTAGACCATCTGGAAAATCATGACAATAAATGGAGCTCTTCATTTTGAAATCAGACCGCAGGTTCCTCTATATAGAATTGGAAGCTTAACTCTAGGCATCCATATTTTATTGGGTCTCCAATAAATTTGTTGCTAGGGTTTAAATCAAAGTATTTGCACTGAAGACAACTAGAGAAGCAGCATTCCTTAAAAGTGATCAGAACTTGCAGTTAGTAGTCTTGCAAGAGGATTAATGAACTTTTCAAAGTGGTCTGCAGAAAAAAGGTTGGTACATTTAGCAGAAAAACAAGTGCCCAAGGCACACTATGTGAAGCCAGCAAAGTGGCAACCTTAAGCTATTTTAAAATACAGTTTGAATTTCTTCTGAGAATCCCAGCCCTGGAAGAAAAATGTACCCACATGACAGTTTTTCTTCCTACTCATTCCTCAGCTTAAAACAGCTTGTTTGAATAGCTGCGTGGGAACTCATCTTTTCTATTTGCCTCTGGAGTCCAGTTAATGACAAGCTCCACGAGGCAGGCTCTTGTTCTGACACAATGACTCATGATACAAGGGTGGTCTGAATCCCCAGCATACACTTTATGATCATAGTTTACATAATTTAACCAGTGCTGGATTTCTCACCCTCCAGGGCTCGGCCTCTGACGGACACTCAACCAACCAACCCAATGTATCCAAACACAAACATTCTGCCTGAAAGCTTCCCTTCAACAACAGGATTTTGTTCCAAACACTAAAGAATGTGTGCAAAGCTATGTAGCATGGGGCCTCCCAAAGGATGGGATATTTCTCGTAGCTCAAGGAACCCTGGACTAACCTCATCCCTTCCACCTGAAAGAATAAATGACCTAACAGAAACTCAGTATTATTCATTACAAACTTTTGTTTAATTAGCAATCTAAGGTTGACAAGCACTTTCAAAACCTTAGCTGAATTTGCCCCACTCTCCCACTGAAACAAAATAAAGGCTTTTTCTTCATGTTACCTTTATTGCAAAACCCAATTTTCCACTTACGTAAGTCCCACTAGAGCTAGTATCTGAAATGCTACATAGAATTTTGGTCCTTTTGACTTTGATCTCATCCTGTTTGATTTCAGTACTCTTCTTCCACCTGACTTGAAAATCCCATGTCCCCACAACTTCTCCCCTTTCTTTTTAATGAGCTCATCACTTACCATGGAACTGTGAAACTATTGGAGGAGTATCTTCATCTAAGTCATCAACTCCCCCAGCAATTGGGTAGGGAGGAATGGAAACTCGAGGCATGACTACCCAGCTGTGATCAGAGTAGAGAGAGGAGGTCAAGCTTGGTAGCCCAGAATTGTGTGCGATTTGAAACCCGCAAATCTTCTCAATCTGTTGCCATCGATAAAGACGCTCTCGCAAACACGTCGTCAACTCAGACAGTGCTTTCCTGAAGAAAGGCACATATTAAAATTATATACACTGTTCTTATTGATAAAGCAAAGCAACACATTCATTCCAGCATAACCGAAGATCCATTACAGCTGGTGAAATATTCACATTTTAGTATTTTTTAATTGCTTTTCTAAAGTGCAAAACCACTAAGACACTCAATTCCGTAACTCCCAAAAATGCCATTGTTCCAGGAGCAAATAATCACAAAAGAATATGCATCCTGTCCCAGTAACCCTCTTACTTTGCTTCAAGAATTTTATGGTCCACTTCATCCAGGGAAGAGCTGTGTGCAACATGTAATGTTCCAAATACAGTGCTTCTCTTCTTTTTTATCTTTTCTGCCTAAAAAGCAAAGTAAAGTGAAGTGCATAAAACTAGTAGCATACTTAACAGATGACAAAACATGAGCAATATTGACAGGTCGCAAACAACAATTCAGAGAAGAAGAAAGCACAAATGCTTATCTGCTTTGTGTTTACTGTGTGTTTCATATCTCTAGCAACAGATCAGAAAAATCTTTAAGTAGCTGAAGAATAATTTATTACCTCATCTTTAGCAATTGCTAATTGCATTTCGGCATGCTGTCTTTTGATATTGTAATATTGTACTTCAACTTCATGTGTCAACTGAAGCCACTTCTGCAAAGCTTCAGGAACAGACCAATTACTTCTCAACTCAAACTCCTTCTCAGCCTTTTTTAAAGCCATACGAACCTAGCAATCAAGAAGAAGAAATAAAAGTGTCACCAGAAGTATCATTATAATTATAAGCACCTTTATATCCCTCAGCAACATACCAAAGCTTGACAGAGTTTTGGTGTGTGCTGATTGTTGTCACATATGCAGATCAGGCAGCTCGGAAATCTAGCATATGACCTCCCATATTTTTTCAAATGATACACAGTTTCTAATTCAAAGTTTAAATATTTTTGTAAGATGATAACTTTCTAGTAAAATAAATCCAAATTTATTGCTGTTCAGATGAAACAAAGCTACTCTCTCTTCTAATAATAACATAAAAAAAGCTTTTGTATATATTTTTGTTCAGTGAATCCCAAAATATTATAAGCTAATATACAAAGTTTACAGCTTCTAATAGTTTCAGGATTATTTTACTAGATAATGGCATGATTAACAGACAATCACTGAGCGCTCTTAGAATTTTTCCATTCAAATTTAGCATTTGGGGAATGCTGCTTTAAACACTACTGAGGATCTAATAAAACTAGGATTGATTTAAAGACAACACTAAATTTATAAACAGCTGGAAGATACCTGTACTAACTCTTCCTCTGCATATTTGAGCCTGCTAAGCTCACATTCAGCTCCCTCTCTCAATTCCCTTAGGCGATGAGCTTCACGTTTTGCATCATTGATCTCATCCATCATTTTGCGCTCCAGATTTTGCTTTTCAACAGCAACGTTTCTGTTCTCTTCTTGTGCCTTCTCAAGCCTTCACAATTGAACAAAAAATATGAGAAAATACACAGCATATTCATTAAAACTTGCAGTCCTCAGGATAACAAAATGCATCCACCAACAGGGCAATGGGCACAAACCAAAGCACATGAGGTTCCATCTGAACATCAGGAAACACTTTCACCATGAGAGTGACAGAACACTGGCACAGGTTGCCCAGAGAGGTGGTAGAGTCTCCATCCTTGGACATATTCAGAAGCCACCTGTGCATGGTCCTAGGCAACCTGTTCTAGATGATCCTGCTTGAGCAGGAGGGGCTGGACAAGATGAACTCCAGAAGTCTCTTCCAACCTCAACCACTCTGTGATAATAAAGACTCTGCAAGCTTCATGAATCAGCAGCAATTACATCACACAATGTGCCATCCACACCAGGCAAAATACCCAAACTTTTAAGTGAACCATCATTGAAAGTGTAGTATCAAAATACAAGTCTCTATAGACAACTGTGTTACAGGTGCACCACAGGCTATCAACTCTCACACTGCAAGAGTGAGTCTTATATGTGAGTTATATGCAATAGAAACTAATCAGTTCAGGTCTGTTTCAATCTTAAAAGCTTAAAAAGAGAAAAAATGTTCTCATTCCCATGTATGTAACTATTTAAAATAAACTGTAATTATATGAAAACAACAATACATACTTGTAACAATACATACTCTGTAGGGAAAAAGACTGAGCCTCTATTCTCTACCTTCATCCACGAGTTTGTATTGTCTGCTAAAATATCCAGGAGCAATCTCTACCCCAGAAATCAGCACCAGTGAAATCACAATTTCCATGCAAAGGGAAGATGAACAAAATCCAAAGGCAGTTAATGCAAAAAACTTTAAGACTGTAAAGTATCTGCATTTGTGTTTAACCACAAAACAAAAGGACAATTTTTTTTTCTTTTAGATGTTATACCTTTCCTGCAAGTCAAGAAGACTTTGCTCTGCTGTTTGGAGACTCTCTAAGTCCTTCATCATTTTTGTGATATGTTCTCTTGAGGTTCTGTTCTGTGTATATGCAAACCAGCAGCCTCCAAAACCAATAACTATAGAAACTGTTAATATAAAATCCTTCATCCAGTTGTGAGGGGGACCTGTGCAGAGAACAACACCATCATTAACTTGTTCATTGATACAGACTAAGGCCTTCCCCCCCCCTCTCCCCAGCCTAAAAGGTTACACAACCCGATGCTAAACAGAATTCTAGCTCATTTACATCAAACCACCTCCAACAACTACCTTTCACATGTATTCCACAGCATTATCCATACAACATAAGCAGCTCTGCTCTAATACAATTTTTACCTAATCTATACTAAAACATTCATTAGACAGAGAAAAGCTTGCTAAACCCCTTTACAATATCTTTATTTAGAGTTAAAATAGAGTTTCACAATTGCCCAGCATCAGGCCAGTAGGAGGTATAATTAGATTTGAGCAAGTTCTCCCGAGTCTGCACCCTCTTAAATACCTTATGCTGAGTTAAAAATGCATTCGGAAAAAAATAAAGTACATTCTAAAATGGTAACAGCAGCAGTTTTTAAAAGTAAAAGTTGGATTGTCAAATTATCATATCCAAGATTCACCTAACACATCTTTATTAGAACAACTTTTATAGTCACTTGCCCCTCTGTAAAGACAGTTCCTGTGAGCATTAAAGGTCTCATACAAAGTGGTGCTTTTTTTTCCCCTAAAAACCCCCAGCTCAGATCTGGCCTGACCAGCTCAGGAACACCTCACATGCACAGCACCAGAGCAGAGCTGTGACTGTGTACAAGCAGCCATGCAGAGCATGGTGATGTGGTATGGACATGGCTGCATAAGGTAAAATGGGTCAGATGTGGAACTCCTACATTAAATTTAACTGCACTTAAGTATGCACAAAAGATGCAGGTGTTGGATTTGCACCACCATCTCCTTTCTTCTTCTTGGGCAAGGTCATCCCCTCTCATTTCAGCATCCCAGCTGCACTGTCCAAGCTAATTGAGAAGTGTATGCAACCTTAGCTATAAATATAATTTAAATGTACTTAGGGGACACTTCTTGTGACACAAAAGCCAACATCCATCTGTCAACTGGAGTTATACTAAAATTTCTACATGATCTTACACAAAGAAGTGGTCCTTTGTTCTGCTCACAGCACCTAAAAACCCTTTTTAATTCATTGCAGAGTTCCACAATGCATGCCAAGCAATCCATCAGCAAATCCACAAAACAGATAAACTTTCCTATCTACAGTATCAAGTGTCATGGAAAATATGCTCTGTTGAATTCTTAAAATCAAGAGATAAGAAAAAAACTCCAAAAGGTTACTAACGGGTGAGAGGTCCAAATAAAACAACATCCAAGGCTTTAAGCTGAAGCTTCTGTCTGTGACTCCGATCAATTATTTTCAAGTGAGAGATCATGAACGCATGTTCATTTACTGCTATCCTGTTAATGACAAGACAAAACGTTACCTATTCCATAAACTATATTCAAAATCAGTCTATGCAAAAAAAGGACATCAATAGCATTTCCCACAGTTATATGGATTATAGCTATGCAATTAAAATTTAGAAATACAATACAGCAGTAATTCTATATAAATGCATATCAGCGTGTGGCAAAAGAAGAAAATAAAATAATTTAATCTTTCTGGGAAAAAAATCATTAAATACATCCATATAGTTAAAGGTATATTTACAGACTTGTGGCACTAACTCCTAAATACACACAATACTCAGGTGTGGTATTTATGCTCCAAGAAAGGTATTTTACAGTTATGTTGTCATACATACCCATACAATAGATCAGGAGATGTTCAAAAGGAAGTTTGCTACCACACAGAATTATGTAACCTTTGATTAGAGCTTCCAGAGAAAGAAATAAAACTTTTATGAAGTTGTACTTTGAAACATTCTAGCAGAACAAAAAAATGCAGCCACCTCTTCGAAACAGCAAGGACACTTCTCTTTTCTTGCATTTGACTGTATCTTGTTGGACTTCAGGTTCACATAGTTGTTTCTAGCATATAGATTAATGCAGCAACCTGTGGGGAATTATTTGAAATTAATCCAGAAGATATAGTCACCTGGGAAGTGTTGTTCCATTGACATGGCTGTCTCTAAAATTCTTTTCATACTGGGGCAATTCAACAAAATCTGAGAGCCACTGAAGAGTGTCCTCTTGAGTCCAGTTATGAACTGAAAGAAAAATTCAATTACATTAGGTTTTTAGTAAAAATCAACAGCTCAGAAGACAAGCAGTAGAAAAGCAGGTTACAATAACCAAGAGAGTTTAGCCAAACTGAAGTTTATAATTCCAGAAAAATTAGCAGTACCAAGGTGTTGCTGGCATTTTGCCTTTTTCATTACATGCTCCCCTGTGAAAGCTTAGGCAAACTATGAATAAACAAGCATGGAACAAGTAGGAGTATTTCTTTATTAAAACTTTCACAGAACAATTTAGTCTTTTGCTTTAGTTTAAATCAGGGCAGCATCTTGTGACTTTCATCTGCTTAAACTGACTCTACTTAAACTCAACTCCTTTGTCCTTGCTACCCCTGCAGAACTAAACACACAACAGCTGGTGCTGTAACCATTTGAGGCAATGTACCAAGATCTTTCCTATGATGATGCCTTAAGAACTTGTTTTGACAAGAATTTTCTTAGAGGCTTATGCCTATTAACCACAAAATGGGAGCTAACAGGAGAAGGAGAGAGGAGACTGAAAGAAAACACCAAAAGATAGAAGAAATTTAACAGGAAACCTATTAAATCTCTCTCAAACATGCCCAAGAAAAGTGGAATAACATGCAAAAACACTCTAAGAAAAAATATTTAAAATTTGTAGAGAATAATTAACAATTTTCCTTAATAATAGCAACACTCTATATAAACATTCATAGCTACAGATGTGCTAAGAAAATACTACCCATANCAAAAAATCACATTTCTGTCCCTTACAGAGCGGCTGCTGCAGTTTACAGCTTCACACTGACAAAATTGAAGGGAAATTCTTCACTCCATTTATGAGTCTGCAAAAGTCTGTCTGCATATGAAAGGAACAGGGACAGCCTCCTTCTGGACAGACACCTATTCACATGAAAAACGGGAATTTTTTTTAACATTTCTCTGTCTAGAACTACTTGCATGTGACAGGGCTGGGCAGAGATTATCACTAGGACACGTTCTCAGTGGTGACTTTTGACAATAATCATTTAGAAAGCGCTGCTGAAAGCTTGACAGGTAAAGCTGCAGGCAATGGAAATCTTTATGAGTGCAAATTCATATTTCAGTTCACACTGCAACTGAAATAAGGACTTCTGGGTCTCTTGTCTACACTATCACAGCTGCAAAATAAGCTTAAACATTTTAGATTATTATCATTGCTGATAGGCAGAGACAGAACACATTTCACAGACTCACAGCTTCCAGAAACAAACTCACAGTACAAACCTCTTGTTACCTATCCATACTAATGGCTACACAACCTTCCCAGTATGCTGTCCCATTTATTTCTCTCCTTGTAAACTACAGTCAGGTATTGATTTGACACAGACTCAGTTTTGTCATATTACTCTAAGATTTCATGCAAAATATTTGGGCTCCATTTATAAACAGGTACTTTTCCCGTTACAAAGATTCTTAACTGTTTTGTGAATAATAAGCAATCAGATTTACAAATCATTCAAAGTCATTTGACTGGTCATTGCAAGACTCAAGAGTGGTAAAATCATCCAGAAAAATATCCCCTTAACTGCATTCTAGAAATATGTTCATAGACTGATCCAAAGTAAAAGCATTGTTTTATTGTGACATGAGAAAGAAAACACCTAAAATAGCCATTGCACACTACAGACTATCACTGACACTACAGAACACTCGAATTCAGAAGCCACACAAGTCACTGTGTTTGTAAGTTGGGGGGAAGGGTTAAAAATACCATTGAGGCTTTTCACTTCTAGTGCTTAAAGAATTTCGTAGACACTCTGCCAAATTTTACATAAATTTATAGGTTTCTATAATCCAGTAGTAATATTAAACCTATTATCCTGAAAGAAATGAGCTACACATTTAAATGGTTTACTACAGAGCAAATCACATCTGTTGCACTGCTTAGACTGGTGTGATGTTTTCTTCATAGACTATCAGTCCAATTTTCCCAAACAAATCAGTTATATTCTGGAAATTATTTTATTATTTATTTATTATTCATTATCTATCACTGTATCTATAATGAATATTTATTCTTCATTATCTATCACTGTATCAGATACCTCCATTAGTACAGAAACTGCAAAAAGAAGTAACCACAGTCTATCCTGAACTAGAACTGAAACTTGTAGTTCCTGTACTCTTATACTATTACTCATTTATTAAAAAATAATATCAATTACTTCTTTATTTATGTTGTCTCCCTTTAACTGACCACTCAACCATTTAAGCTATGAATCTACAGTAATCTCTTATTCTGGGATGTCAAGATCTGAATCTCTTTTCATATACATATTTTGCATGTATATTTAATATTTTAAATACTAAAGAAATTTAGATTTATTATGTAAACTAATTCTTCAGTCACAGAAGTCCAGTGCCAGTGCCCCCAAATCCCCAGGTTTTGCAGGTGGACCCAGACTCTACACTGTCCTTCCTTTCCTGTTCTATCAATCAGTGAAAACAGTGAAACAGAAAGACTGTTTCTTTTTGTTGATATCTTCCATATGCCATATGTTGGTAAGGAGTATTACTTGGCTTGTCTCCAATAGGACTTCATTACATACATACACGTTTATAATAAAGTACTGAAGAGCAAAATGGCCTTTCTCCACACACAAGAAGCACTTACAGTCCACTGAAACACAACACAAGGCAAGTGTGATATACACCAGGCATCCTGAAGGGCAAGCAGGCCAGCTGAAATTCATCTTGATCAGCACTGCCAATTAGAATATGCCAACTCCCACTAATTAGCTGAGGTTGTAATTTTTCCTTAGTTTAATCACCAAAAAAGAAAGCAGTACTTCAGACAGCAGTGTAGCAAGTCACAATTACTCTAAGTTAATTGCATATAGCATTACAGAGTAATTATAACATCCTTCTCTCTCACACCTCTTTTTACAAAGATTCCTTTAGAGAGAGGATGTCATCAACATGCTTTGAGCAGGCAGGTATAGAAGACAGGGCTCACACCCCAGAGCAGTACTCAGCCTCCAGACCTCCATCAGCTATTTTATTCAGAACATAAGTTTGAGTTTTGGGGGTTTTTTCATACTTCTTTTCAACTATTCTACCAACATACTTGAAGGCAAAGACAGCAAAAGTAGCTTTAAACTGGCCCTTTATGAAAGTTTCTATTTGTTAACCCACAGTAATTAGAAGATCGGGCTCTTTACCAGTTATTTGTGTTAAATTTATCATGTTAAATTTATCAGATCACACAGAAGGAAAAACTTAGTTTTTAGGACCTTCAGCAGTAACCAGCAGTATGCAGCATTATGTAACTCATCCTTAGCCAAGCCCTCCTTGCATTCATTTCCAACCTCCAGATATTTAAAACCTGAGACAGCAAATGATTAGAGAGCAAGGCAAACACAACATGTTTGTGGTATGCAGTTTAGTCCCAGTTGCAGCAGGAACACTTGTGCAGCAGTACATCAGAATACAACAGGTGATCACACATGCAAATATAGAGCCATTTTTGTATCTTTTTACCCTAATTAATAATGTATCAGACTTCAGTGCACCTCCTATTTTCCACAAAAAGGGAAAGAGAATTAAAGGAGGAAAAAAAGGTCCACATAAAAGTCAAGGAGAAGGGTTTTTTATATTATAGGGCAGTCTATAGGAGATACTAAATTAAAGCTCAAATATGCCATAATGGTAAAAAAAAGCCCTACTTTTTTTTAAAGGCTGTTTGTAACTAGGTTTTGATAGGATTCAAATTAGTCTGACAATAGCCAAGCATTCATGAACTCTAGGTTTGACTTCAACAGTTTTTGCTTCACTACAAAATCAAGTCCCAAGAGACAATGCTGCATCCCTAAGAATGCAGCATCCAACCCAACTCACTGAGACAGGTCAGAGAGCTACCCAGCTGAAGGCCCTGGACTGATTTTACAGCCCCTTGCTACTGAGACTAAATACCTATGCCTAGGAGGAAAGACACCAAATTCACCAAATTCACATGACCACAGCCCATTACAGGGGCAAAAGGAGAAGGCGGGTGCCATTGAGTGAGAGAACTTCCAAAGATAATTGTACAAAGACTGGTATTCAGACATCAAACCAAATGTTCATGTGTCCCCTTTTCCACACTCAAAACTAATACCTCTTCAAGGCCCTTGCAGGAAAAATACTGAAGATGCATCTTTGATATTAACCCAACAGTAGCTACTATGTTTGTTACTTTTGAATAGTTGAAAGATTCTGTAGTATATGTATAAATACTGCTTAGTTAGAAGAGGAGACAGTCAAAGAATACCATACAACAAGCATATACTGGTGATGACATTTAAAGAACAGCAACACACAGCAACAGAAGTCAGAAGACTTTCAGAGAGAAGCGTTTTCTACATTTTAAACACCTATGATAGTTCATAGTCACTCCTCTAAATAGAGCACTCTGTAGAATTAGATTATGAGATTAAATAAATTCAAAGGTCACAAAAAGCACATTCTAACTAGACTAAATGAAATTACAGTCGTGTTTTGTACCAAAGGAGTCCTTTAAACTGAGTGGCAACACACCAACGATAGGCTAGATGCTGATTCAAACTATGATATGCCTCCTTCCATGCAGGTAAAACCTGCAACAGCCCTGAACTTCCTTTAATTTGCCTAGACTATACCTAAGGATTCTGCACCAGGCAGGGACATCAAAAACCTGCCCAGTGCCAGAAATATTAAAAAGCAATATTCTGAAGCCCCCTCTTTTATTAGGCAATTTTTAGAACTTGGAATGCAGCCAATCCTCAGTGTTACATCCAGCCAATCCTCAGTGTATAAAATATTTCTCAATCAATTATTTAAAAGCAACCTCTTAATCTTAAAAGGAGACACCAAACAGCAATGGCATTTTTTTGCTTTCTTCCCTCAAATCTTATCTGTCTTGCACCACCAATATGTTAAACAAAGAACACCTTTAAGCTATTTGACAAATATTTAAGACAAACATTCATATAAAGCAAGCTTTATGGCAAAGAATGGGCAAATTCTACTCAGCATAAACTATGCAGCAGAAGATCAAGAAGATGTTTCTGTATATACTGCCAAGAGCACTAGAGTTTGTAATTCTCACACAGATACCTCAACAGATTGCTTTAAAGTCTCAAATTACTGATACTGTCATTTACACTACCTTCCTTCCTGTTGTTTAATGGTGTCAAATTCCTATAAACTAGTGGCACATGAAAAACAAATAAATCAAAAATTCCTAAAACATATAGAAAGGAATGGCAACATTTTCCATGTTACCTAAAATCAAATGAAAGTAGTTCACTTTCTGAGGGGCTTTGTGCTTTCTACAGTCAGCAGACCACTGTTAACACTGCTTGGGAGTCTCACTCTAAAGGTCTCCCTGCAGTGCAATTTTAGTTCTCTCAGCAGGATACACAAATTAAGCCACTATATGCAGACAATGAGATGAGACATTCCTCTCCAAGTCTTTTGAGTCTTACTCACCCTAATCACTACATTCAAGAAAACTGGAATAAAGATACACACAACAGACAAATGATACTTCTAGAATCACTACAGCCTAAATTTTTGAAGTGTTACTCATGACAGACCAACAGTTTTGAGGAGTTAATTTTTTCTGATAATTTAGTTGCAATACTTTCCGGGAGAAGTAAATAAGTATTTAAAGAATATTTACGTAAATATTTATAATATTTAATATTTAAATAAGTATTTAAATAATATTTTAAGAAAAGTTACTGGTTAAAACTGATATTTACTACATATCAAACACTTCATGCATCACCTCAGAGTGCACTTATATGACTTCCTGCATGAGCAGAATGAACCAATGCCATATTCCTAGTTTTATTCCGCTCCTGTTCTTACTTTCAGTTGTTTGATCCATACCACATTTTAGATCTCTCTATCCTCACCATTAGAACATGTTGTGGTTTAGAAATGGTATTCTCAAATTTAGTAGTCCTTCTACAAACATGTGTGGTTTCCCTTCCCCCTCCAACTGGAGGCACAAAGGGCAAAGATCACAAGTTGAGATAGGAACAATTTACTGGAAACAGCAATGAGATAAGAATATGAACAATAATAGCAACAATACAATAACAAAAGGCATAAGAAAAATAAACTACTCACATGGAAAGCCCCTGACAATAACCAAAGACCAGACCAGTCCATCGCCCATGTTTCTGGACCAGAATGAACCTCTTCTCCCCAGAAGAGCGAGACTCCCCAGCAATGACCTGAGCTGGTGTAGGATAACAGCCAGGCTGTAGCTGTGCCCCCTCCTGACTACTGCTGAAAATTAATCCTGTCCTGGCCAGAACCAGGACAGCACACCACCTTCGGAATGAGGGCTGGGTGGGGAAGGGGGTGAGGAAGTTCGGTATTTTTCTCCTAACAATTCTAACATTCCAGATCTCTTTTTTGATCACTATATCCTGGGACATATTTGCCAATGAACACAGTTCTTAAATACTGTCCTTTGATACTTGGAATAGTTGGCTCAACTTGCTTAGGGTTTATTAAATTAAAAACACGCTAATCTGGAATTCAGCACTTGCACCAGTCACCTTGATAAATTAGAACCTCTTGTAAGCTATCCTAGTTTACTCACAATACACAAAACACATGAAGAGGAAATTACCTCTAGCTGGACTAAATGAGTTTTAAGTCAGATCTATGTGTACCTTTAAATAACAGTGTCAAAACAGATTCATGAACATGCTTCAGGAGGTCATCCATTCACTACTCTACATGTGGTGGAAAAATTGTTGAATTTTAACTGTCAATAGCCACCATCATTTTCAGCTATACTTCTTTACCTACCTTCAGATGTTTTCCAGCGTTTCCACAGATCCTCAATGGTGATATGCTTGTCCTCTCTGTGCAGGTGACTATGTTTATTTGAGGCATCCTTGTATTGCATATCTTCCCTTAGGAACTGAAAAAGGAGGAAAAAATCATCTTAATAACAATTTCTGAAGAGAAACAACACAGAAATCAGGTAGAGCCTTTCCCATCTCTTCCCCATGTAAACAGCCAAGAATTGATCTGAGTTTTCTACATCAAAGACTGAGAAAGTAAGTTAAACACCCTTACAAGATTTGTTTTTCACAATTATTAAATCCTATAAAAACTGATGATGCAGTTGCTAGTATACTGAGTTTAACATTATTAGTCTCCCTCAGATTTACAGTGATTACAGGAACACACCACACAGTCACACTGTACACTTCTCTATTCTGATGACATTTAACCAACTTCCCTCCTTGAAAATAAGACCATGTAAGATTTGAAAGTGTGCCAGTCATTTTTGGATGAGTAATTCCTGAATCCTGCCATACCAGATAAATGCAACTGCCTGAGGGATGAGAGTAAGCTGTTTACTAAATAGTATTAAAGTCTTCTGATTAGACAACAAAACTTTGACTTCTATTCATCGAATTAAAAAACAGAAGTCATCTGAGGGCCAATTTTCTGCTTGCTAATCATTCCTTAGTGGTTACACTCCAAGCACAGAAGCATTACATAAAGCTGCTTCATTTTCAGTAATTAATAGGAAGCCTTTGAGCACACATTATAAAAAGGAAGATCATGCAATCATGACATACAGAGTGGGTGGTAAGGCACTGGCACAGGTTGTGCAGAAGCTGTAAATGCCCTATCCCTGGCAGCATTCAAGGCCAGGTTTGTTGGGGCTCTGAGCAATGTGATCTAGTGCAAAATGTCCCTGTCTACAACAGGGAAGTTGGAACTAAATGATCTTAAATGTCTCTCCCAACCCAAAGCATTCCATGATTCTATGATACAATTTTATGATGGCAGTGTTGTGTCAGTATTCCACAAGTCTCTACAAACAGTTCTCCAAATACACACCCCAAAGAAAAGCCATGGAACTGTAAAATCCATTCTATTTTTTATTTCATAAAGGCCTACAAAAGTTGGAATACTGGTTGGCAAATGACCTCCCGTTAATAGCGGAAACCTTTCATAAGTATCAGTCCCTGAAAGCATTGTATGAACAGGCTCTGTGAGTGAAGACCTTAGTATCAGAAAACTGGTATCTGGTACTAACAGTACCAGAAAACTAAGTAATCTTCCACAGTAGATAGCCTGCTTTCTTCAGTTCACAAAGGATAAAGCTGCTCAAACAAAACCAGCTGCAGATAGTCATGACAGCCAAGTCAAAAACCAGCCTTTACTATGGCTGATCATATGTCATCACCACTTCAAGAGAGGTGAGAAAGAAAGCCAAGCTGGTGATGCACTGCAGAAGAACTCAATTCTTAAAATTCAGTCCAGGTAATCATTTAAGTGCAGAGCATCCTGCAAAGACTCCATTTATAACAAAGGCTCCAATTCTAACAAATCTAGAGATTACGCCATTCAGAAACTGCAGCAGATACTGTAGCCAAAATTAAACAATAATATTAACTCTTAATAAAAAGAAACAGTATACAACAGCAGAAATATGCAAGCAAAATCTAACACTTACCAATTCTCCCTAACTAAAATATTTTTCCTAGAATGTAAAGGAATCTCAAACTATGAATGGATTCAAATTTCTCCCCTAACTGATGGACCTGGGACAAAATACTAGTTGCCCTCCTTAAACAAACCACAGTGCCATAGTATTGAAACACTGATTGGATGTAAATCCTCTTATATTTATCTATTGCTTTAAAACTTTTTATGATGGTCAGACATTAGTTTCGTAAAGCCTTTTAATTCCTAACATAGCTCCACTTAGCCCATACAAACTGCATAAGCATTTTTAACTCCTTTCCCCATCTGTATAAGAATGGCATAAATTGAGATATATAAATATATATATGCACACACATGCATGTACATGAGAAATATGAGAAACCTATGAAATATATGAGAACTGAAAATAGCAGCCTGTTGGGGCAAAGGCAGTTACAGAACTTCTGAAAAACCATGGATCAGCAACAGTAAAAAGGTTTAATAAGCACAGGACTGTATGCTGTAGCTGTATGCAAATGTAAAAATATCTGTTGCATATTCCATCATCCAAGTGGGAACTCTGAACACTTCCCATATTGGCAATGCTACCATGAAGCTGCCAAATTCAACAATTGCCATGCAACAAAAGATGGATTGTCTTGTTCATTCCCACTCCATGTTTATTAAAGGCTAAACTGAAAAGCAGGAACAATAGGAAAACAAACAAAATTATTTTCTTATCCACTAATATCCCTAAGCCTTTCCAGATTATACTACAGTCTTACAGATGGAACAGCAGGAAAGAACTGATGTTTTCCCACCTTACCTTTCCCCTCCAGACTGCAAGTATCTACTCTCAACTGACATCCCCAGTATGTTTTTCAGGAGCTTGCAAGAAACATACTAAAACCACAGCAAAAACATGTATTATATGTCCCTCTCTTTAAAGATTATCTCTTTTCACATGGGGGTTAAGGTAAATGCTAACCCTCACTCTTGAGCTTTCTAGTGACTGATGATGCACTGTCCTTGGAGACTCCAGATGTCAGGCAAGGACTTTTTTTTCAAAACAAGTGTTGTAGGGTGATCAAGTTGCTGAAGAGAGACAGAATATGTTGTATATACAGGCTTGGGCCAATTTTGTGTCTTCTCAGCTCAAACTCAGATGACTTTTGTTTGTAGAAACTCGCTACCTTTACTGATAGTTGTCAATAAAGTCTGTAAAATATCGAAGTCTGTAAAATTTTGTTCAGTTACAGGTGCTGTCAAGGAAAACCTGAATTGCTGTTAACAATACTACTGACATTGTAAGAAGCAAGGAAGAGAAGGGAGATGCCAGCTGAAGACAAAAAGCTGCAAGGTGTCCCACGCTAACACTGCCAGGCGCTACAGGAACACTCCGAGCTCACACCGGGCGCAGCGCGGGCTCCCCGGCTCCTCCTGCAGTTCCGCCGCGCCGCCCGCAGAGGGCGCCGGCAGCAGGCGCACGGCACACGCGGCCCCGATCCCGCGCACGGATTTCCCGGGAGAAGGAAGGGCTGAGCGCGCCTGGCTCACACCGACACACCGGCCGGAATCGTGGACTACGTCCCTTTTTTAAAAGCGACTGTCACACACAAACTGGAAAGCAGCTTGCACTTAGTAACCAGTACGGGTTACTGCTCAGGGGCAGAGATAGTACATCCATGAGAGCTTCTCCCAAGTGAAAAGCCCTCGTCTGCTCTGTCCTACCCGTACTGCTCCCAGATCCTGAGAAAATAACCACGATGACTTCCTCAGAGAGGTTCTCTGACACCACAAGGTCACAACACTAAAGTTACAGTGCACATTTCTGGAAAGAGGTCATCGTGTTTCACAGAATAAGTGCATTCACTAACTAAGAGGTATATGACAACATCAAACATCTTTCTCTGGTGTAAAAGATCTTTGTTTCAAAAGTGGCCTAACATAGAAGTGCCTCTTTAAGAAAAAGAACTGAGACCTAAACTGAAGAAAGACAAAAACAGAACAACTCTATTTAAAAAGAGGATTTTTATGTTCCTTGTCATGGCAGCTAATCTCTGTTCTGTTGCCCTGGTCATTAAGCATACAAAGAAAAGGTTAGAAAAATAACTCTAAATAGGGAGGTTAAAAGAATAAGCTCTAAGAAAAACACATCTAAGTATTATCTTAGCCAACATAATTACTCAGGAAGAAGTCCTTTTAAGACTACAAAGTTGAAAGCAAGAAAGCAGAAGATAAGTTACCTAAAAACTCTGTATGAAACAAAAATAACCATTTGTCAAAGCAGTTACTTCAAAAACAAGTACAGAATTAAAAATACACCCCACCTAGACTTGAAACTAGAGTTTTGATCCCAGAAGTACTATAACAGCTACACCTCTACAAAAACTAACATCCCAAAGTCAAGGGTCAGCAGTCTAATAACTCCAAAAGAAACCTTCGCCTGCCTGGAGGGGAAGGACCTGTGGAGCCCTGGAGAAGTCCCAGGATCAGGTACACAACCACCTTTCTTCCTCTTCAGAAAGCCTTTAGTGCCAAAACTTTCACCAAAATCCAGTCAACTAATAACCAAAGACCAACCTGAAGCAAGACCATGAAAAAAAAAAAAAGAAAAAGGAAAAAAAAAAAAGGAAAAAAGAAAAGAAAGGGAAAAAAGAAGGAAAAAAGTTAAAATATTGATGCTGCAACACACTTGCAGGTCAAACAAGAAACTGCATTCTTTCAGGAATGCCACTGGAAAAGTAAAATTAACCACACTCACTAACAGCAGCAGGAACCACTCTCATGCTATTTATATTTTGTTCTGGGTGAAGTCTCAAATTTATGATTTTCAGTTTCATCAACTTAAAATAGACCCTCTAACTGACAAGTTTACTTGAAGAGAATTATTAACATCTCCTGGCCAGATATTACTCTCACCCTTGAGCATCTATTCCTCAAACAGTGTTATTTCCTTCAGGTTTATTCCTTCAAAGGGAAAACCTGCAAAAGTTAGAGCTTCAGCCTTTTAGTACATTTCCTTACATCCATTAGCTACAAGATTTGTTGCAGTTATTGCAATGTCACACATACTGACAAAATTATGATGGCTGATGTGTTTTTAAAAGGTAACATACTATGATTCAGGTATGACTGCCTACCCTACAGAAATGGCTTCTAAAGATGCTATAAAGTAAAAAAAGAACATATATTTAATATTATTAATAATTAATAATAAAACTTGACTAGAACTATGTAGGACACAGCCAGGAAACTGTTACCAAGTATATCTTAAATAACCTACATATTCTATCAAAAAAGTAACTGCAGCTCAAGACAAAACTGTAGCTAACTACTGCAAAGTAAACTCTGCAATCTCTGCAAAGCCAAGATGGAATTTCCAAGGGATCAGTCCATTGTAGCAGGACTAAATAAAGAGGTGCAGACAGCTACATATTAGCTTAAGCACGTCCAAGGAGGCAAGGCGTGAGGTAGGTCTAGTCCAAACCATGTTGGAACAGGTTCCTATGCAACTGTACCCATGATAACTCCTGCTGCCTCTCTACAGGGCTTCTTTGCACAGGCACAGCTGTGAACTAACCCATCAATGTTTTCACACAAGACCTGGCTCCTTATCCTGCTCTGCAAAAACAAATTGTCCAGACACGTTCAGAGCTGCTTACAAAACTTCAGGAGACTAAAACACGCTCTGCCTGGGGACATACACATTAGCGGTTGAATGAAAAAAAATTAATTCAAAAAGGCCTCCATTAAGAGAGCCACAACAAATTAAGGAAATCAAAGTAACCCAATAGCTTTGGGGGCAAAGGTTTGCTGCACTGGTCAGGAAGCTCAAAATCTTTGTTTGAAAGATCAATGTTTGTAACAGAATGTCTTGCACAGTGAGATGTAAAACACACTCAGGAGCCATCCCAGTGTCATGAAAAAACAGTTATGATGTCTGCAGTTTCTGAACTACTGCAGCACATTTTTCCACATGCAGAATTTTGTCTAAACAGCTGACACCAAAATATTAAGTTGTTTACAGAAACATGAACTCCAGTTTAAGGACTTCTATTACATTAATGACAATGACAAAACCAAAATACTAAGGGAACTTGAAAGGACATTTAACATCTTGAAAGGACATTTTTAACATCTTGCTGAGGGTATATTTCCAGAGAACAAAATGAAGCCTATCCCTGTCAAACTTACTACAGCCAAAGTGCTATAATAGTATTATCATTCCAGACCATGCTAGCTTCTTTTCCTGCTTTCATTGCTGCATAGAAGAGAATCATCTTCCCTGGTTTAGGCATGAAAGTTAGTATCTATTTTATTCTTGCCTGCAGACAACATTTTTAAGTCAGTCACTTCAGCATATCATCTGAGGTTCCAACTTCTTTGACCATCCTGCTAAAAGCTATTCTCTGATGCTTTCAATGCTGCAGTCTCTTCTCCTTTCTGTACCATTTTTTCTTTTTTTAATTTTTTTTGGGGGGGGGGAATAGTGTGGGGCAGGGTGTTGGTGGTTTTCTATGGGGTTTGTTCAGTTTGTGTTTTTTTTATATTTCAGTTACCTCCTTAAAAAACTTTAGCAAAATATGAAGTGATATATCCAGAGATCCCACACAAAACTGGGATTTGTGCCTTTAGCTTGGTGAGACATTGGACACACAGTAAGATACTAATACTTCAAAAACATCAACTTATGCTAATACTGCAGAGAGATTCCTTGAGGAAATTACTTTATGTAGGACTTGCTTAGGGAAGTTCTTTGGAAAGAGGAAAAACCTATGTAAATAGTGAACATATGATAAGTCTCTTTTACTGCTTGGGTCTGATCATGAAAACAAAACATGTTCCCATGGTGCAACAGATGCTTCCTGAGGCAGACATCCTCCCACAACACATGACTAAAACCTGAGTTAGTAATACCACGTTCTCCCTTGCAGTTACCCGTTTACAGCCTACCTCTTGAAACCAGCTCACAACTGCAATCCTTGACACATAAAGTAATAATATCAGCAGCTAGCTCTGACAGGAAAATTTGTATTAGCCTGCCCTCATAATATAAGTATAGAGGGCTTTTTTCCTCCCTTTTTCCTTTTCTCTGCTGTACCATACCGAATAATATGGAAAAAGTAACTACTCCAAGCTCAGACTAGAGGCCCTCTAACTTCCTTAGAAGACTTCAAGAAAATCCCTCATGTTGTGCTGACTATTAAATCCCATGCTAACAATTTAGATCAGGTTTCCTCACATCAACTTTATCAAGGTCAAATACAAGTTTCTTTCAAGTTCATACAAAGTATGTCCAAAGGCCTTTGAGTATCAGACAATTTTTGAGGAAATAAATATCTTCACTCAAATTTTCTAATATGCTAGAAATATTCCTTCTTTACAGAATGGTTTTATGTGGGCTTCATTTTACAGAGGATAAACAAGCTACAACCTAAAACAGGGCATGAAAACATTAGGAAAAATAAACTGCATGAAATTAAATGTCTGGAATCACTGTTGGGAGTTAACTGGATTAGCAAATTAAAATAGTTCACATCTTTAGCTCTTTTTACCTTCCTGTCTCAAAATAACTTATTTACAAGAACTTCCTTCCTTGGTGTAAATATACCCTTGCAACACTGTTGTAGTGCTGGTGAAACAGCAGAAAGTTATTCTACTTTGTCACATTCTTTCTGCCAAGTAAAAAGCTAATGCTAATTCACATACTCAATATGCTGCTCTTCAGGAGTCTTGCAAGTAAAAACCATGCAGCATAAAACAGAGAATCCATTCCCTGCTGTTAAGTAAAATCCATGTATTTCATGTAAGCTTTACTTCTAATAAAGGGGTTTTTTTAATTATCAGCCCTCGTTCTTAATCAGGATAAGCAGCATTACCCACTGTGACAGAACAAAACCAAAAAAAAAATCTGGTTCTGAAAAATAAATAGGACATATTTATTACATATTCAGACCTACTGTAATCAGGTAACTATGTAACTATGTTGTGTAAATGTAGATATTTTAAGATAATGGTAAAGATTTAGTAAAAGCACTACAAGAAAAACAGAGGTTACTAGCTGAACTTGCAATTAAACTGCATTTCTCATTAATTTCAGGTTTGCATTTAATGTCTTAGAAGAAAGCATTCTATGCAAATACATATTCATCACTGATTTGCATGGAAATTATATGTAGAAAAGTGCTACTTTGCAGGGAGTGGGTTATTAAATATTTCTTCAATAATTAAAAATGAACTAGCAAAAACAAGGGCTTCAATTAAGTCATCTTATTTTATGCATAATGTGTAGTTTGAACATATAGTTTCACTCATCTCTAATTACCCCAGCTGAACAGCATGACTCATCAACTATTATAATTTCAGGCATTTAAACAGGTTTTTAGAGTAGCTTCTGTTGCTTTCTCTGGAACATGAAGAAACTTAAGGTCAGATATAAAGATGGCCCAGTGGAAACCAGAACAAATCTTCTGAATACTAATAAAATGTTTCCAGTGTATAAATGTTTCAGTGTTTTCTTTTAACTTTCTCAACTTCGATGTATAAAAAATGCAGTACAAGTCAAGAGAAACAATCAAAGTATTGAGAAGCTCCTCAGAAAGCTCACACTCCATCACTAATGTTTCAGTTTGCAGACTGAACTGTGCCTGTCCCAAACATTCTGCAATAACAAAGGCAGACTATATGCATTATTTGTGAAAAGTCATGGCAGTCAGGTGAAGCCCTGGTGATTGGGAGAAAGGAAACATCACTCCTATTGAAAAAGAGAAGAAACACAGACCTGAGAAAATAAAGACCATTGAACCTCACCTCTATGTTTTGGAAGATCGTGAAGCAGATCCTCATGGAAGCACTGTCACATACAATGAGGTGATCTGAGACAATCCAGCCTGGCTTTACTAAGGGCAAACAGTGTCTGACTGATCTGGTGGCCTTCTGTGATGGGGTGACTACAGTGGTTGATGAGGGAAGACCAAACAAATGTCATCTACCCAGACCACTGAAAGGCCTTTGACACAGTGCCACATAACATCCTTCTCCCCAGACTGGAAAGAGATGGATTAGAAGGGTGGATCATTTGATGGATGAGGAACTGCCTGAATGGACATAGCTGTCCATCACTCTATGTCCAGGTGGAGACCAGTGATGAGTGGTGCCCTACAGGGCTCTCTCTTGGGACAGGGGCTCTTTGATACCTTCATCAACAACACAGACAGTGAGATCAAGCGCACCCTCGGCAAGCTTGCAGATGACATGGAACTGAACAGCACAGCTGAACTAAAAGAAGGAAGAGATGTCATCCAGAGGGATCTGAACAAACCTAAGTGGGCCCACAAGAACCTCATGAAGTCCAAAGGGCAAGGTGTTGCACCTGCATTGGAACAATCCAAGACATGAGCACAGACTGGGAGAAGTCATTGAGAGCAGCCCTACCAAGAAGGACTTGGGGGTGCTGAGGGATGAAAAGCTGAACATGAGCCAACAGTGTGCCCTCACAGGCCAGAAAGTCAGCTGCATCCTGGGCTACATTCAGAGAGAACAATCCTCCCCTAGATGTTATAAAAAAGGATGACAAAACAGAGCTAGATTCTTCTCCCATACATCTACAGTGAGAATGGGTGTCAGAACTACATGACAATACCCTTATTTTTAGGGGACATCTTCACTCCCCGTGGTTCTCAAGTGTGTGCCTAACAACAGCCAGGAAGCAAAATAAGCAATCACAATGAAACTACATAGATATTTCTGTTCCTTCCAGTAATTTTGAGAATCCCAGTGGTAAAGGTGAGGAAATGCAAGGGCAAGTCCTTTGCCAGGACCACAAGGAGCTTACCTACCAAACTAATTCAAGCACAGTCACAAAAAACTTCCTTGGGTTGTAAGACTTAATTTACCATTAGTAAGCACAATGTTCTTAATATTTCCCTGTAAAATGTAAACAAATCAGAAATCTTTCTTCTAGACTGCTCTCTGTAACAGGTATTGTTTTACACCATGAAGTGCTTGCAACAGATCTAAGGTAAATAGGATAGCCCAGTGATGCCTTAACCAAGAGAATTTTGAGTGAAGAAACCGTAACACCAAGCAATGGATCACATCACTGTCTTACTCCAAGCTAAACCTTTCACCTTTGCCCATCTCATACACTAATCACAAAAGTAGCAGCTTCTACACACAGTCATACAAAACTTTCCTTTAGGCTAGAACAATGGACAGTAATATGCCATTTCAGACAAATACAGAAATTAGACTTTCCTTCCATATTTGTCTGAGGAAAGGGCTGAATTAAGAACAGCAACTCAACTGCTGAAAGATAAAGAGCAGCTATACAAAACAAAAGGATAAAAAAGACTTCATGTATGCACAAGTAAAGTTTTTATACTCCTACCTCATCACTTTCATCTACTTCGATACCACCATCTTTGTCATCATCCATTTGCTTATGGATCATGCGGAGAGCTTCAAGGCTGAACCGGTCCTCCTCAGTAAAGCACGGTGGGCTGAGTGAACTGCAGGGATCTAAAGTGAGGAGGACAGAAAAACCAAAACAACAGAAATGTTATTTACTTTCACTTCAGAATATAAAGCTCCCGAGCAGAAGAAAGGGTTTAAAATTCTGTATTGTGTACATGTACTTCACTGCACATAATCACCAGGTCACAGATATCAAATTTAACCATAAAATAGTAATTGTACAAAAAAAGTGAAAGGCTTGTGTGTGCAAATCAACTCTTCTTTTATTCAGGAAGGACTCTCAAAAAATAGGCTGGAATAATTTTGACTCTTCAATTTATTTCTTCCATACCAGTAACTGACTATCTCCATTTTTTTCTTTTATCATCCACCTTTAGTTTATGTCAATGCAATGGCAAATAAAGATACCACATTTCCCAACCTCCTTTCTGAAAGTCTGAACAAAACAAAGAGCAGTGGAGGAAAAGGAATTGTCATATCATACAATCATAGTTTCATAGACAGATAACAAAGGGATGATAATCACATTGCAGATCAAATTCTAAATAGGTAGTACTACTGAACACAAAATACTCAAGGACTGCAAGAGCAGGAAGCACACTGCAAAGAAAATTCAGCTGATAGTAGTACACGATGTATTAGTCCTGTACACTCTGATCAAAAACTGCAGTCACTCTAGAGCAGGATTCCAAGTCAAAAATAGAACATTTTCATTTGCATTCATTACTGAAGGCTCATGATTTGCACATATCTGATGGCTCAGCTTGCACCACATCAAATTGCTAAATCTGTGTTCTTTCCCTTCTACAAGGTACATGCCAAATGCTCCAAAATTTTATAATGCATGATGATCAACCACCACCGCAGTGGCCTTGTGCAGACCTTGGCATTAACTAACAGCAGCTATTACATTAATTCTGAGGTACTGAACACCAGAAAAGAACAGAAGGTGGACAAGGATACAGAAATCATTTTTCAAAGTTGAACTTTAATAAGGAAGCGAATTCCCACTGTAATAGCCATTATAAAATGCACTGACTAGTTCCATAAACTCTTACACTACACTTAAATCATAGCAATGCAAGGAAAAATTGAGAGAGCACATGATCTGTCAAAGAATTAATCTTTCATGTTGCTATAGAATTTATTAAAAGGCTCACATATTAAGTACAGGAACCACATCTAGGAAAAGAGAGGAATCAAATATTTTCAGAGAAAAATAAAATTTTTAGTTTACGATCTCATACCAGCTGGATTAGCATGATTCTATTTTTCTGCCTAATATAAATTTTAAAATAATTAAAAATCAAAATAAAGGAAAGCATAAGGTTACGAAGCAGGAAGTGCAAAGGTAACAGCCATGACATAGCTGGAATCTCAGACACATAATTAACAGGACTGGTTTCCACAGCTAAAAACGAGTCAATGCATTCTTACTTCATACTTAAGTTTTATTATACAGGAGTTAATGGAAATCTGTTACCTACTTCCATGCATCAATTAAAAAAATAAAAAAGTAAAAACAAACAAACAAAAGAAAGTCAGCAGAAAAGACCCAAACACTTCACTGACACTGTCCAAGAACTGAGAGGTGTTGCTTTCAGAACTACTTTGTGTAATTCAAAGACAGATTTCCATATTTATTAGTTACTAAATATAAATATTTAGGAATATTTAATTAATAAAATTATGATTATTACTATTATTAAAATTGCTAATTACTAGTATTGCTATTACCAATTACAAATATTATTGCTACATATTAAACCAGAACAATCACAAACAATGTCATTTTCAGCTTTGGAACGCAACTGAAATGTTATGAAGTTGGCCGGGGGGGGAGTTAATTTTAAAAATATCTACTTTATTTGTCCATTTTTGGTTTATTACAAAAGGTTTAATTTGCACAATACTCAGCCTTTAGATTTTTGCCTTGCAATGAAAAAATTACTATCATTGGAGTGGTTAAAAGACCTATCCCTGCAATTACAGAGTGCTTTGTGTAGAAAGGTTTCCTTTGCAATAATAATGAATCACCTCAAAGTTCTTCTAATAATTAAATTCCCATGGCCATGAACAAAAAATATTATTTTACTAAAATACAATCATATCAGAAGAATAATCTTCACATTACAAGTTTTGAGCTACACTGTATTTTAACTTAGAAGAAAGTATAATTGTCAGAACATAAACAGATCCCTCAAACACACCCAACTTGTTTAATTTGTACTTAATTCTATTCTAACATGGAATTAAATTTCAGATATATGTGTTCACAGTTTGCAAGCACCCATTCAAATGTCTTTTCATTTTGTTCAGCTGAAAGCCCAGTTTTTCAAATCAAAAAGGTTTTCTCAGAGTACATTTTCTCACAACCGAAGCTGACCGGTCCCTTAATCAGAGTACTTATCTTAAATACGCCTTTCTAGGATATTTAAGCACGAAGGCACTTTAAAGAGCTACGG
This sequence comes from Dicaeum eximium, assembly GCA_013396995.1. Taxonomy (NCBI): domain Eukaryota; kingdom Metazoa; phylum Chordata; class Aves; order Passeriformes; family Dicaeidae; genus Dicaeum; species Dicaeum eximium. Next base: position 3,496,145 of record VWZP01008431.1, on the reverse strand, counting down.
CTTTTCTTGAGAGAAGTAAACAGGCTGCTTGTGCTTCAAATGTCCCATGTGCTGGCTCCAAGAACACTTGATCTCTCTCTTAAGAGCCGATAGAGTGCCAATTGCTCTTTTTGGGACTGCGAAACAGAGTAGGACCACAGGTCAACTGTAATAAAAATTAACCCGCTCTAAAGAGAATCCAGATTTATTTTCAAGCTTATTTTTTTCTGGTAAAATTACGAGTTCAGACTGACAGACTGACAACACTGGTCACCCCCTTCCTCAGAGAACAATCTCAAAACAAACTACAAAGCCACAACCTAAAGAATAAGTGAAAAGCATTTCACAAGCATACCTATGGAGCCCTACCAAATCCAAAAATCAGCTGATGGAAATTTAATCATCTGGAGTTCTGCAGAATATTCTATCATGCTGCAGTTTGCCTCAATTGCATGGCAAAAACAATTCAAATTAATACTATATGGAGTATGGTTAGTTAACTGGATGTCTGGGAAGTTTTTAAGACAAAAGCCAATAGAAAAAGTCTCGAGACACAGTAAACACCATAAATATCGTCCTGAAGCCCCACTACAAATCATAAGTCTAGTTGATAGTTTTTTACTTTGAATTGACGCTATTGAAGATGTTCAGGGATTCCAAACCTCCTCTTGTACTTCAAGCAAAAGCCTAATTTAATGTCTAGACCGATTTCTCCATCCTAGCCTGGTGTGCTGTCATAAATACATAGTCCAAAATCATCACCACAGGAAAGAACAGATATGATAAATTCACTCAGGGAGTGAACCAACAGCTTGGAATTTGAGCTTTCCTTTAGTGAAAAGCACAGAAGAATTAGCAAAGGAAACAAAAGAGACAAGGTGGGCAAGAGGCATAAAAGCACAGGAGATAACACTCCAGGCACAAGTTATTTTATACCTCAATTTCTCATGTTGCTCAGAAGGAAGTTTCAGAAATACTGGTCATAATAAGGAAGGAATTTGTTCCTAAAAAACTAAATGTCAGACTCGTGGCTCAACAAAATTGGCAGAGGATTTTGGAACAAACCTTCCTCCCGCCTTGAGGCCGTAACTGCCTCCCAGCTCTAAGGCAAGGGGGGAAATCCTCACCACTCCATAGGAGACTCCCATGGGAGACAGTCTGACCATGAACCAAGCACAGTTATCCAACCCAAGATAAAGAAAACTTTATCTTGGTAAAGGGAAGGTAAACAGGTAAAGGAAAAATAACACTTCATACACCTTCTCCCCACCCCTCCTTCCTCCCCCACTTCAGTCTTCTTCAGTTAGACTAAAATAAGGTGAGACTACAAAAAGAATTTCAGTTTGAAATTCCCCTCAACTTTAGATTCACAGCCCTTTATTTCATTTCTTAAAGACAACAGAAATTAAACTTAAAATGTGACATTGTCAATACAAGCCAGTAAGGAAAATTAATTACACCCTTATCTTCAAGCACTCATCTCAGCAAAGCCCCTGAAATTTATTTAGGAATACACCATCAGAAGAGGTTCCAAAGCAAAAAGGTATATGCACCTCACAGTCTTTCATCCATCTTGCTTTTGCTTCTCCTTTAACAGCTGCAAACGTTACAGACTTCAGAATAAAAAGGACTGACAGACCAACAAACAGGGAATAAGCCTGCAGCTCTCACACACACCTCCTTTTGCCTACAGACACTGGAGCCCAAGAGCTACAGCTGTGCCAAGCCTGACAGAAGAACTCCAACCAGATGTTCACAGTTCCAGTCTGGAACTTTTCAATGCCTGAAGGAGCCTTTTTAAGAATACAGGGACACACAGAAGCTTTATGATTTTTCACAAGTACCTGGAATCAGGTAGACATTTCCAAATCTAAAATTTAAATGCCTTTAAATTTTCCCAATAGTTCACTCAGAGCAACATAGCAGTTGGGAGTTATTTCAAGAGACTACCACACATCATTTTTGTTCTGTGAGGATGTTCAGCATTCACCAAGAAAGAAAAGCACATTTTTTATAATAACATATGGCAGTCCTATGGAAGCCGGCAGGGTTTCCATGCCTGTCTTTTACTGATGAATTCAGAAGTGTACCATGTATGATTCCTCATTCCTAAAAAGCCATATGGGATAAAGGGAACCCTCACAGAAAAGGCAAGCACTATGAAGCATCAGCTTCCTATGTACGTACTCTCATCTTAAAATAACTATGCTTCAGTGTGCCATGATGACAGACGTGGATTTCTTTGCATTTTCCAGACACAAAGGAGGTGTCCACAATACATCCAAACCCCTGCCAAATGAATATTCACCTATGTGAGATTCCTATTTCCTTACATTTCTGTTTTACATGTATGTTAATATATTGTAGTTTCTTCATCAATTCAGTGACACCCTTCAAGGCAAAAAACCTTTACAAGAACAACAATTTTTGAAGACCTGAGTACAAATTGGAGTGTCAGATACAACAGGGATTAATGAAAATACTGAAAAGCAAGTGTTTTCAATAATTTTACCTGATGTTCAGAATAAATTTATTCACAGTAAAGGTAAACATGTTTTTATGTTAAATCCTTACATAAGGTGTCACTAAAATCTTCAAATGCCTGAGACAGCCTCAGAGTGAACTTCTTTTCATCTTTCAATTAAAAGCTCCCAAAGCAAATCACTCCTACTCTTAATAATTAAACTCCTCCATATGGCAAGTAGGCTGAGCAGCATCTAACAGTTAACTTGACAAAGCAATTTGTGACATTATTTTTCACTCTAATTATTTAAAGAAAAGTGCATCATTGCAGCACATCTTTCCACTAAAAACACTAAAAAAAAGAAAAAAAGAACCAGACAAAATTTTGACAAAAAGTGTAGAATACCTTATCTTCTAACCACAACAGTGATGTTATTTAAATGATCTTCCTGAAGAGGAAAATGCAATAATACTAATGACAGCAGGACAAGGGGAAGGGGTGCAACAGAAAAAGAAATTCAGAACATTGTTGTCTCCAAAGATTTTGAAAATGTTTCACATTAGGCTTTTCCATTGCTCTGTATTAGAAATTCAGGTGACTTCTATAAACTCATGCAATAACAGTAATTAAATTAATAGATGAAACTCCTGACTGCTAAGTCTGGTATCTGAACACACATGTAAATTTTAGTGACTGGTAACACTGCAGTTTAACAGAAAAAAATATCAACACAAGCCCCAAACTATTTGCAGATAGCTGCATGAGAACTGCCATGATTCTTTTAAAATCCACTAAACACCTTCAGTAAAGAAACCACATTTCAAATAGCATTAAAATAAATCATTGCAGCTTCTATATGTAAAAAGTAATTTTCACATGAAAGATTCAAATCTGATTTTGTCACTATTGAAAAGTGTCCATTTATTCTGCTATTTCAGTATCTTTTCATATATACAGATCAATTAGATTCTTTCCCCCGCATAGAAACTTGATGAGGCAAGCAAGGCTTTGGTTTTTTTTTCTTAAATCATCACTAGCTCATCCCTGCTTTCTCCACACCCACAAAAAAGCTGTCTAAGTCTGAACTTCATTCTCTATACACTAGGAAAAAAACAAGAGTATAAGTGAGATCAGTTTATTTAAAGTAGAAATTCAGCCAAATGATGTTATTAACAAAATCAAGTGTTAAGGCAGGTTTCTTAAAGCTTTTCTAATCTTTCCAAGATAATAGCTTCAAAAGAAGCAGCAGGCACCTAATTTTCTGATCACTTGTTAAGACATACAAAACATTACACACTATCTCAGAAAAATATTTAAGAATTTCGTACCCAGATAAATAGTAAATCAGAGAAAATATATGACAGGAATTCTCTAGAGAATAAGATTTGATGGCAAATTAATTTTGCTTTAATATAACTGCATTAGAAGCAAATATTCCAAATCAGCAATGCTTGTTTAAAAAGGAAGTTGTAAAAAGAGGGTTGAATATGTTAATCATGACATGGATCATTCTGTCAAGATGAAAAAAAATCAGTATAAATACTTCATTTAAACTGATAGGAAATTAATTATTAAAATTACAATGCTGCTCTGTCTGACTAAACAAAAATCAAGAAGATGAGTTCATGGCTTTTCCATCTCCTTCCCACACCCTCCCTGAGCAATTACACAGTTTGAAGGGAAGAGGAAGTTCGACAATTATTGTATACAATGGTCAAAGTAGACTGATTTAGAAGAGGAACTCCTGCCAACCCTAACAAAGCAGGACGAGAGGAAACTGGGAGATGCATCTTACGCAAGCCCCAAAAATCCTGTTTTTTCCTCCTTCTAACCTTACTTGTACTTCTATGATACTTACTATATAAACCTACAAACACATATGGGTGGATATTCAGTGTAAAAAAAAGATGCCAAATGTCTGATACTTACTCTCAGCAACAGACAAGTCTCTTTCACTTTATTTATATTTATTAGTACAAGACCAAGAAGGGAAATACTTAAAGTATTTTGAATCTAAGTTTTCATGATTTGGTAGTAAAGACTGTTTAATGCATCTTCAGAAATATATGATGTAGTCTGCCCATTATAGTGATTATCAACACTATAAAATTATGATAGTTCCAAGAAAAAAAAAATTTACAGACTTTTAAATATGACCTGAATTCCCCTGGAATAAACACATCCTTCACTCAAAAAAAATTTAAAAGGACAGTCTTATTTTACATATGTGTTTAGGAGAAACACGTTTAGAGAAAAAGGATTTAGTGAATTTTGAGCTCATTTATGAATAGAACATTCATTAATCTGATGAAAAAAGTTACAGATTTGTATTCATATGTACTTGGTGACAAGGCATAACATCTAAGCACATATAACAAAATACTTCTAAGCTTTTTGTGTATTTCAGGTCTGATTGGTTCTTTACTGCTTTTCTAACAACTTACTCCATTTTCTAACAGCAGGAAGCCGGAAAAGATGCAGTATATCCCTGATTATATACTTTAATCTGCCCAAGAATTTGTCAGCTCTTAAGAAAGAGTGGCAGCATAGAATTTAAGCCACTTTCTTAATTTGGTTAGGAAATGAGAAAAGTGATATATACAGGTGACCTTCAAATGTCTGATAACATGTCCATGTGATTTCAAAAGTAAACTTGCTGGTAACCATTTTCTTACTTAAACCTCATTTTCTTGCTTAGAATTCCATCCTTATTAACAAATTAACCTAGAAGCCTAACCTTCAGATGTCTGCTGAAATCCTATAATCAATATTGAGTGTAATAATTTCTATTCAACTATGGCTCAAGAGTTAGAAGGAGCATGAACCACTAAATTCCTTTTTGGAAGACAGTGTCTGCAAAATATAGCAACCATGATAATATGGCTGACATTAAAAATTCATTTTTTTCATACTGAAAAGGTAGCTCACCACTTCCAAGACTGAAAAAGGGAAAGGTAGGGAAGTACTGAAAAAAAAGGATTTTAGCACCTTATTTTATTTCTAAGTTTAACAAAAGGCATAGAAAGTTTTGTAGATGTGGGTTTAAAAATTCAGAAACATCTGATACTTTCAGACAAATAGAATACTGAAATTTTCTAAAATTAGGAGTTTATTAAAGTCAAATTAATTATTTTTATATAAAATTATATATATATGTATACATCTTTAAACCTAAAGTTTCAATCGCGTCAGTGTTTCCTCTGATATATTTGTTTTCACATGTGATTCATAATCATATCCCATATCCATGAATCAGGCATGTAAGCATGACATTGCTGGCATTACTGAATTACTTCACTCTTCTACACCATCTGATCTAGTACGCATATTATTAACTGTTCCAACCAAGGAATCAAATTTAATCCTCTGTGAGCACCATCTGTAGCATCATCAGTTCCCTCACAGTTCCTGTAACAACATGTTGTCAAGATGTATTTATACTTTAAGAGATCACATCAGAATTATACAACTGAAACCCATATTAAAAAGATGTAACATAGTACTTACTATAAAGGAAGATTAAAATAAAGCACCTGGGCACTTTTTTTTTAATATAGCATTTGAGTATTAAATTTGCCAGCCTATGTTTATACTTTCAGAAACACAAATGGCATTGAATGCATAGATTCACTTTATTTAATAACACCATAATGAAACACTTCCTTTTAGCCCCATTCAACATATCAGTAATTTTATGTATGTATGGGTATAATTTTCTTTAAATAGTCCCATTAGCTTTTGTGAAAATTTAGTACTACAGATTGTTGGCTAGTTAAGGACTATCCTACTTCCAGAAGCTTACGTGAACTGCTCTGCTGTTAGCACTCCAACTCCAGATTGCATAACTGGCAGTTTTGCTCCTACTAATATGCTGCTAAATATTTTTCTCATGATGAATTTCACCAAGTGATAAACCAGGCTGACAAATCTACTTATGGTGTCTCAGTTCACCTTGGCTTATTTGATGGAAATTAGATTCAAAGAGCCTTTTAGAAAACCCAATCTTAAAAAGAAGAACCCTAACCCTTAAAAAGAAGAAAAAAAAATTTAAATAATTAAATAGCCATGCATCTTGGGAGATAGCATATCATCATTATGCTCTTGCTCAAACTCAGCACAGATAGTAAGATGTACAATTATCAGAATGTTGGAATAAATCATAGCTGCACCTATCTTAGATACATCTTGGCTGATACCATTCTGGCAAATGTATTTCTGAGCCCATAAAAACAGTAGCAAATGGTGTACTTTTCCAGTATGTATTTCATAGCTGTTAAAGTGGTGAATAAAATAGAAGGCAGCTCTTACACACTGAGCATCTACTCTGTGCATAAAGCCATACAATGGAATCACTCAGAGTAGAAAAAGAGGAAACTCCATAATTAAACCAGAACTCCAAAACCTAGAATAAGTTGTATCACGTTAGATTGAGCTCAAACTGAATGTTTAACAGAAAGTCCATGCTAAAGACACATGGCTCTTGCTATCAACATGAGTTAAGTATAATTTGCATAAAAGTTTAAAGTAGTACTATTGCACCTCTAGACAAACCTCAAGTCATTGCATACAGAAGAAAACAATAAGGGAAACTCTACATTTGCTTCAACAGCACACCTTGTACAAATACTATTCATACAGCTTCAAACACTGTCAGCTGCTCCCCAACAGCATGAGCATATTTGGGATGCAAGGAAGAGCCAAGTCAGTAATTCCACATATGCTCTAAGGCAGCATGAGCCAAAGACTAATGCTAAAAGGATTTCTAATTGTTCATTTCTGCCCCTGTACTACCTCCTTCCTGGTACCAACACAAGCACATTTATACAATCCTGCTGCAGGAAGGATCAGGAAACTGATTCTGTCTGAATTTGTTCTCTGAACACCTGCACAAACACTTTAGACAGCAAAGGTGCAGGGGAGGAGGAGGGAGCCCACGCAGAAGCAGAGAGATGCCCTGTACAGGCACAGAACAGAGCTGCTGCTCAGCCCTGGTACTGCCACGGCCCATGCTGCAGCTGAACCCAGTCACAGCAGGGGAGCCACACGCTGGAAAAATGGAATGGAACAACATCTATGGCACTGGAGTGGAAAATTCCACCTCATTATAGATCCTGGCTTTCACCTCTAGGAGGTACAGGACAAGCATGTGTCCTAGACAACTTGTTGCAATTAACAACTATCAGGTGTTTTTCCAAGCTTTTTTCGAGTGTATTTTGTAGCCTTACAAAACCTAAAACAGACCTTTGCAACACCATAGCAGGAGATGAAGTAATAGCAAACTCAAAAAAAACTCTCCACAACATCTCCCCGAACAGTTTCGAACACCACTGCCAGTAAGGTAACAATCTGTCCTTTCTCCAAGGCCCTCCCCGCGAGCCTAGAGAAGTCACATCTCCAGGCACAGCCCGCTTTGGCAGCAGTCAGTCCACATCACAAACAGCAGCCTTGACAGACACCACATCTCTACTAAATACACCAGCAAGCTCAAGGTGTCTGCCTAGTGCACGTCTGCCCCAAACACTGCTCTAATTTATGGTGTACCTTCATTTATGCTCCAGGTTTTTTGACCCTTTTCCAAAATCTTGGTGCCAGAACGTGCATTAAGAATTAAATACATAAGGGTGTAAAAAAAAGCAGCATAACAGAATCTGTCCCAAAACTGACAAACTATGACACTTAGCTACACTAAGCCAAATGGGTTTGTGTTTGTGACTGTTTTGCTTTCTTTAGGGGCTTTGTAAAACTTTTATTATTGGCAGAGGAGACAACAGCTTTCTGAAGAGAAGAAACAGATAGACATACTTAAGCAAAGCTCAAAGGAAAGAACAAGAAAGTATAAAGCTCTTTTATAATTTAGGACTGTGACAATTGAAGTTATAACCAACTGCAAAAGAACATTGATATAAGATCTTTAAAGATAACCAATTACATTAAGTGATATATAATCTACTCTTCAGTCCTCATTTAAACCCCTTTGTATGTTCCTGACACTCACTGGGAAAAGTCAAGAAATGAAGGGCAGTGTGCTTTTTCCAAACTATGACACTTTTACTTCTGAGATTGATTACAAGTACTTTATGGCATTTATACATATTATTTATTTAAACACAAAATTGTAGTGTATAGTTCTGTCATAAGATTTCAAACACTAACACTGATTTGTGTCTATCATATTTGAAAACACTAAAGCATGAAAAATAATATTCTAGATTTTTTTTCCCACTCTCCTGGACACATACTGCAAATGGAGCTGTATCTCTTGCACTCCATTACCAAAGGTTCTGTTGCTATTTGCTCTCCCCACCAGAGAGCAGCAGGAAAACAGGCACCAAGTCAAACTGCAACAGACAAATGTTTCCACTACATTACCTCTTCTTAATGTATCAAGTATCAACACATACAGGCAGTCCATTATTTTCAATATCAAAAAGGAAGCAACTTCCTAAAGTTAAAAAACCCATTTGCCCTTTGTTAAACAAACAAAAATAAACCAGAACTATGAAAGATTAATTCTACTTCAATGCATTCAAATAGACTCCATTTTCAAAAACCACAGGAAGTTAATTTCACAAGAAATGTGATTCTGCTTCCCACAGAAATACACTACAAATAGAACATATAAGAAAACACCACTTTTAATAAACCAAAATTGTTTTTAAATATGTTGGGGTTTCTGTCTTGTTTTGTTAGGTGTCCTGTTGCTGGGCTATGGCCTTCATAGGCAATTAAAGACACCTGAAGTTGTTCATTCACATCTCTGAGAAACACTTTAGAAATACTATTCTGCCTTGTAATTTCACTTTAATTTAATCGAATATAAGGAACACACATACTCCAGACTTTATCTTTGAGGTCTGTTCTCATGCCCTAAATGCAATACCCAACAAAGCTTACATCCAAAAATCAACTATTCCATGTCAGTCACATCTATCAATCAGCACAAGTGTTTTCCTATTTTCGATACCAACACAGTGATTTATAGGCTATAAATCTTTGCTTTAAATTTTTTTATGTCTGGAACAAATTTAAAGCAATTTTTATACTAAGTCATCTGCTGGGGGCAGGGGGACAGTGTTTTTCTATTCTGTATTTCTGAAAAACACTGAGCGCAATTGACATACAGCGGATAGCAGAAAATGGGTAGCATATTTATGCCTTAATGCCCATAACAAAATCCTACAGTCTATTTGTTCTAATAAACAACAAAGGAAATTGTTTTCTCCCTTCATTAACTTAATTTCTTTACTGAAATTTTAATTAACACATATGAGATAACACTTGAAAGTTTCCAGTTACTATGAAAACAGAGAAACATTTTAAAAAATCCTCTTTTGACATTTAATACGTTTGCTGAAGTTCTCTTCATCTAAGTGAAATTTTACTACCAATGTCAAGCCAAAGCCAGATAACATTGCCTCTAAAATACTTTACATTTACTCAGTTAACACCATGAAAGAAAAAAGAATAAAAATGTTTCAAACTAGGAGAATATGTTCAGAAAAATTTCACTCCTATCCAAAAATTCTCTCTAGAGAAAACATGGAGACAGATCAAAGAATAGCAGTATTTGCATATGTGACAAAGATGAGGCTATCATGAAAGAGAGCCCAACTTTGAAAACCATGCCTTTAATAGTTTACTCAAAGTGGTATTATTGTGAATTGAAAGCTTAGTACGCTCACCATATTGTAAGCAGATGCAGGTTTTCTCACTTCCTTTACCTATGATAACATCAACACACAGCCTACACCAGACTATGCTACTGACCCACTTTCCTACTAGCTTAGTAATAATCAATTAAGTTCTCAATTTGCCCTTCCTTTTTTATTTAAAATTTACATTTGGTGTTCTTAAGATTTGTTTAAAGGAGAAGGTGTCAAGGTATTAAAGGAAAAGTCTTCCATCCAGGCATGTCAGAAATCCAATTTGAAATCTTTCTTTTAAGCAAGTCTATAAATTTACTTCTCTTCAGCGTCTGGGAGCTGGCCAAATTTTGTGTTCTTGCAATGGTGACATTCCTGCCCAAAGCACAAGTTTGACATCCAGTGGTCCCTTTTCAATCAGCATCTATCATCTCTTTGCCAAGGCAGATCCCACAACAAAAACTGTGCCATCATCATTTCCTCCCCTACTCCCTGATACTGAGGGCTCCAATTCACAAATACAAATAAAGTCATCCTTATTTATGAAATCTTGTATCCTCACCCTATTTTGCTAGAATGCTCCTAGAAAGCACTCCGTGGTAACGAAGTTGCTGGCACAGCACATTTACATCCCAAGGTATAAAGTAAATTATAACAGAAGAACAAACAAGGTAATGCTGAAGAAACCCCTGGAAAGTCTTGATCAAATCCCAAACAGGATTATCTGTGCACAAGGTCTACTTCCTTTCAACATGTATCTTGTGTCAATAGTAAAGAATGTCTGTATTCCTTCATGCATATAAATAAAGTTCTCCTAAGCAATGCCTTGGCAAAATCTGTATGTTTTTATCATCACACCAGTTAGAACCAATACATTGCATATAATGAAAAGAGACGTGTTTCAGTGGAACTCAAGGCATGCTAAGACAACAGGGTGTCAAGAACTGGTATGCCTGTAGAAGCCCAGAGCTTGAAAACAGGGCAATAACCATCCAGAAGAAAGCATTCACCTCAACAAGAACAGGCATGTTCGTTCAAGAACGAGGATTTCTGTAAAGCTACACTATGTTGTATAAAATTACTTTGCATCTTGCAGTTCTTAAAGAACTACTTTTCACACAAGGAGACATTTTGTATGCACAATCTTATAAAGGAAAAAAAAAATCTACCTGCATGGCCATGTCTAGCCCCAAATAAATGATAACCCACACTTTAAAGTGAGATTTATTGCAAAAGTCTACACATTTGTCCCATAGCTAGAACAAAGAAACTCTCTGATACTGCTAGTTTTCAAAAGTTCCAGTAAAATTCCACACTGTTTTGGTAAGAAACCTCACCTTTCCTTTCAGTGATTTAATAATTGAGACTTGTGAGATTCTCTGAGTATTAATAAATTTTTAAAAGTTTTATATGGCTTTATGGCATTTACCAAGTTTTAAAACATTTTGAGAAGAATTAGCAATTTTCCTGTGCAGAAGGAGAATGGAAGAAAAGACAGGTTTTTTTCAAAATGTTTTTATAAGGCAAAAAAGTAATTAATGAAAAAGTGTTACATAAGTTACTGCACTACAGCTGCAGTCATGATGAAAAATAAGATTCGAGATGCTGTTAGCTAAGTTGTAGTCAAAAGCAGGGGGTAGAGAAATAGAAGAGTATGGAAACAGTAAAAAAAGAGACAAGACAGTAAACCATCAATTTCACTTATCTACTTAAGGGCAGTGTAACAAAAGCACCTTACAAAAAACATTCAGTGTATTGCAAAAATTACTTGCAACCCTAGATAACCTTCAACTTTATCCATATTTTGACTGGAAAGCTGTAGAAATTATTGCATATATGAAGTGCACTAATAAAGCAACAAAATCAGATATATTGAAGTGAAATTAAAATGCAGAATTAATGCAACCAACACCCAGAAAAACCCAGTCTCTCATAACAGAGTTCAGTTCTTAAACTAAAAGAAGTTCTACCTTAATATGAAAAATACTGAGCTCAGAGCTCATTTGTTTGTAGCTACCCACAGCAACACCTTAGAGAAGTTGCAAACCCTGAAGCAAATTCAGGACTTGCACAGAACTCTGAAAAGAATTCCAACCTTTTCTGAACAGCATCAGCTGTTCCATGGAGCTGCACACTGAACTTGGGCATTGCCTAAAGACAGGCTTTAATGCAATCAATCAATCAGAACCTTGTCTCTCACACTTGCCAGGAGAAGCTCACTTAGTAAGCAGAGTAAAACTATTACCATTTTTAAGTAACAGTACCTAATCAGTCTCAGTAACAAACTAACAGAGAGAAATCAATGCAACAAATATTGCATAAGTTTACCAAATGTACTAGTGTAAACAATTGCCAGTTTCACTGGGCTTTTAAATCTACAGCTTTTGAGAACACAGAAGTTAGCAGATAATATAAATTATGGCGGTAAAATTCCATCTCTGCATTAACAGCTTCTTTTTTGTTCCTTTTTTTTTCCCAAGAAGTGTAATTATTTCAACAGAAAAACACAGACTTATTTGTTGTATCCCAAGTGTAAGTAAAAACAAACAAACTTAAACACTTGTGTTCTTTAAATTCCCTTGTTTGATACAAGACCACATGGTTAATGATTTACTGATCCCTTACAAAGGTTTATGTGTTGTAGTAAAACCTGATTAATAGAATTCCTTTAGCTTGGCAAGTAAAATAAATATTACACAATTATTAAAAGCCAAAGACAGAACTGCAAGAGCACTAGACTGAGGCAAAAATTAAGTATATACTATTCCAAGTACAGATAACCAAAAATTTACAGAAACTGTCAAACAAGTGAAAAAAAAAACCCTACAACTTTAATAAAAGGAAAGTTGAGAGCCAAGTACAATTTTTCAAATTGCAATGAAATTTTGCAAATACATGCAGAGACAATTAAAAAAATCTCCTTTACTAAAAGTGCAATCTATGATGCTACCAAAGCACCACCTTTAAATGAATCATTCCTTTTGCCATTATTTACGTGTGCCTTTCTAGGCCAAACAAGAATAGGCAATCCCACAAATGCAGACTAATGAGGTGACAAATCAATAATAAGCTCCAGAACATGAATTTTCACAGATTTTTACTCGAAAAGCTAGTATTCCTTTTATTCTAAAAACAAGTAAATACTAATTCCTTCCTACTCTCTAGCATATTCAAGTTCATATGCATTTTTTAAAAAAATCTCCTTTAAAAAACACAAGCACATGCTTTTCTTACCTGAAAGGGCTTTCTACCTGCAGGCTATTTGAAATGGCTCCAAAAAAGAGAGAGCAAGAGGGTAAGGACATTCATAAAAGGAGATAATATTTTATATGCTTTAACATCCACTTGCACTTTTCAAATTAGATCAGCATTTCTCAGAATTGTCTATTTCTACATATGCACAAAAAAACTTGTGCACGTGAGCACAAATAAGATTGTACGTAATTGCTGAATAAAACATATTTGAGGAAACAAAGCACAAGCAACTACAGAAAAATAAAATGAAGACAAGTAGGATTTTAGCCCCATTTTTCACTCAGACATCTTGATACAAATGGGATCTGAAGATTTACATTTTCTCACAATATTTTATATTTATTCCCATAAGTATTGCTACATAATAAACCACATCAATATATGCCAAGTTCATATAACAATACCTGAGCACAGGCCCATTGACCTACATATGAAATACACCTGCAGTAGCCCAGTAAAACCCAGAAGGGAGGAAGAGGTTTTGAAAATAGTTTTCTACCTTGTTTAAAATAAGCCAGATGGCAACTTAGAATGAACATGGGCCACAGTTTCATGTTACACTTTTCCTTCAAAAAATGCCATTTAGAATTTGTTCAGTGATACCTATTATCTTGATCCAAACTTCAGAGTGCCACCTGCATGCTGCTCTGCCTGCACGCTGCACAGGGGTCTGATTAATCTGTTTCTGCAGTGTAGCAAATTACCCACCCACGTGAAGATGTGGCTGATAGAAGCCACACCTCAGAGAGGCTTCAAGCAGAAACAAGGAAATCAGGTCAAACATACAGCCATGTCTGCTGCATCGTGCTTTCTTGTCACCTCTGAGGCTCCAAACTAACTCCAAAACCTCCCTCTCTCTTCTCAGGAGCATCGTCTCTACTCCAATCCAAGCTCCCCTACCCAGTCCCCTCGCCCCCTTGCACAAGCACATAATGGGATAACAAACTTCAGCACAAGCCCAGCACAAGCTGAAGCTGCAGCCTTTGGTGCCTCATTAACTAATCAGGAAGACAACAGAAAGATGATTTCATAAGTCAGTTTTGCGTTTTTCTGTATAGGTGCAAATATTTAACTCAGCTTGCACATGCGTCAGGCAGGACTTGCAAAGTGAACATAATCACCAGCCTGTGGTTTTGCACGCTCAGTTCATAGCCAGGAAAATACTTTCCCTTCTGTTAGGGGACAAGGGAAAGACAAGAAATATGTTGAAACTAAAGGAAATAATATCTCCGTAATTACATATTCAATTGGAGAGACAGTAACTCACTAGAATCTACGCAACATCACCAAAGAAGGTTTGTGCATAAATATGCATAATACGTAAATAAAATGTTTCTTCTTAATAGGAGTTATCCCCCAAAAAATGTGATACCGTTCATCATTTGATATGTAAAATGTTTTAGCAGAAATCAGAAAAATTTTGCCTTGTTTGGATCCACAGGAATGCTTGGTCACACAGAGCCAACAGATTCCTGACACCATGTCCTCCAATTGTTTGCTATTTAACATAACATGTTTACCAAATATGGGAAAATTATCCCTCCCCATAATGGGCCTTTTTTAACTCAGCCTACCAGAGCGCCTTGAGCTGTCTCTTCCTTCATCAATATAATAAATATTGCATAAATACGTTCTAGGAGAAAAAGAGCTGCATTCAATTCTGTCTGAAAAATGGTGACTTTGTTTCTTGAAGGTAAGCTAGTATTTTACCTGTAGACAAGTTCAACAGCCAGTAGATCATACAAAATCCTTTTCATAAGCTGTTGCACTCAATAGAAGAGACGGTACCATAAAACCAAACAAAAGAATTTTCAGTGACAGGATACAAATGCATCAGAGAAATATTGAACACAATGTATGGAGCACTTCTTTTGTACTCAGAGGCTTATAACCAGTTTATACCTGAAACAAACACTGACTTCCTTTTTTCCTGCTGGAGAGCTACAAGTTCAGCTGCAGAAATGACACCGAGCATAACAATCTTCTTCCTTCCTACTGAATTTTGCTGTTGGCAGAGGAAAACATCGTAGCAGAAAACGTCATCTATGACAATTTGCAGAGAAATTATCTGAGCTGCAGAGGGAGATGTGGAGGGGAAGAGGCAGAACAGCTGACCATTGCTGACTGGCACAATAAGTCACCTGAGGTAATTAAACATATTGGAATGTTTTTGAGAACTTCTTACCACAAAGATTGCTAATTGGTGTTAAATCCATTAAATTATTTGCTTAATAAGCAGCTATTAAAAGTTACTAAACAGAGAAAAGCAGAGGTAATTATACCTTTCTTGCTTGAGTACTGCATACTGCTCTGCTCATCTCTAAACAGAATGAGCAGAATTTCAAAGAAAGAAAGGGGAAGTCTTCATTGGCAAAAAAAGCATAGGATAGAAAACAAGGTGAAGAAAAACAAACTGAAAGCATACAACAGATAGCAAAGTGAAGAAAAGAACACCAAAAACAATAGAAAATAAAGAAAAGTTATTCTCCAATTGATAGTATTTTGAAAAGCTACTAGCTAGAAAAAAAAAATACCGAAAAAAATACAAACTAGATACAAACTGTCTTTACATAAATGCCTTAATACATAGTTACAATAATGAGTTCTATTGATCATCATGTCCAAGACACCAATTTTTTTTTTCAAGTGAGATCTACAGGATGGAACATAAAGCCACATTTATATTGGGTAAGAAAAAAATCAAGCAGTCTGGAACACATGTCCACAGTTCAGGACACAAGGTGATTAGTAATTGTTTTTTGTTGGGAAGAAATATATTAAATTGTTGTGTGCTAGACTTCTTGCAATACCCTTTCTCAAGCCCCAGGCAGATGGTTATTTTGAGATATTAGATAAGCTATTTATTTCTCTGAATTTGTAAGGCAATTATTAGGATGTTAAACAAGATTTTAACCAGTTACTTATGGACCAGTGCTAGGGGAGAAGCACACAATAACATGCCTAAAATCCTATCTGTGAATAGCATCAGATTTCGTCTGAAAGAGCAGTCCGGAAAAAAATACAATTCCCTAAAGAGCCTCCGTGGATGTCTACAGTACACCAGCACAGATAATAAACATGGCTTTTTGTTTACAAAAACAGACAGCAATATTTTAGTTAGAGTTTATCCCACAGGAATTGTATCCTCTATCCTATCAGGAAGTGAAATTTTAGCAGTATGTTTATGAATAACAGACAACATGATAGATGCTCAGTAGAAATGAAAGTTAATTCTTTTATGAAAGCAGTAAAGACAGTGCCCAAGACCACTTTGTTCTGAGTACAATATTTTTATAGTCTGTGAAGATCTACAGTTATATCCAAAATTTTATTCCATTAATACATTTCTTTAAAATGGGTTAACAGAATAATATGACACATGCATCCTCCTTGTCTGTTATCCAAGTCTTTGGAGGAAAACAAATAATTTTAAGTAAGGCTAAATTATGTACGGCAAAGTGAAAAACCTTTAGGGTTCCTTGCAGCATATTTTCAGTACTACTGATTTTTGGACAATCTGTCCTCATGCGTACACTAAAACAAATTCTGCTAAACCAAGCTTTTTAAAAATGTAAAACTACTCTAAACACAAAGGTGCTTTGTCAGTGAATTAGCTAAGAACTTCCAGGCACCTAACAAAAGTATGCAAGAATATGCTGTGAGTGGAATAAAAAATACACAATGTAACCTGTCAGGCACCCTCAGAGTGGCAAATTTCAAAATCACATATTTCTCCTATAAAAACAAACAACATTATTAAAGATGTTTCTTAATTTAGCATTTCTGTTTTGCTTTATAATTGTTTCTTCTACAGTTACAAAATTTATACAGCTAAAAAGTATTATTTACTTACATGAACAAATACACCAAAAAAATGGGAGACAAAGAATAATCCAAAGCAACATTTCACAGCTTCCTGACCTGTTTACTGCTGGGAACTGCGTATGCAACCCTTTAACCCTACACAAATCTGTCACCTGTATGTCTTTAGTATGCCATTAATAGCCAGGGGTTTTTTCCTAAACAAATGCAAAAATGACTCAAAGATTTTTACAGTGGAGCAGCACGGACGATCTTTGCTACCCTCCCCTGACAGAGCTTTTCCAATCCCATGCCGTATTCCACTGCCAACTTTTACTTAGTTGCTCTGCGTTCGGTCAGTATCTATCTTCTGCTGAACACTCATTAGGCCAGACTGGCAAACCCTCCTTAGTTATTCTCTTCTTTCTACAATCTGGGTGGGCAACAGTGACAGCTGATTGGGACATCACATACTGCAGCAAGCAGGTGCATGGAGAGAATGGAAGAGTTAAAACTTTGGCATACCTTTTGCTCAAAGTTGACAATGCTACTTTTAATTATGGAATCCGTTTCATCAGTGGAACACTGAGTTATTTACTAGCATCACTATACATAAGCAAGGTCCCAGTTCAGAGATATTAATACTGTCACACTGCATAAAATAGTCTTTTTGCATATACAAGCAGAAATCACAAAAAGTTAAAGTAAATTCAGGCAGTAATACAGCCTTAACTAATTAAATGGTTGTGCATCATATTTATTAAGAACAGATTTCTCAAGTACTCACCTTCACATCATTTACCCTCTATCTGAACTACTTTATAAACAATATAAAAGGAAAATCTGCACAGAAATCTACTTCTGGATTTTTTTTAACCCATTTCTTAGCAAGTTCCATTGAACATTCAACTGAGAAAAAGACCAAAAGTGGAAGTAATGTTAGATAGGCATCCAAAGCCAGAGTTTCCCCCAAACAAAAACAAAACGACACATATTTTAAAAATTACATGACAAAGTAAGTAATTCTATACTAGAAAAATGATTACTTCTAAAAATATTTAGTTATTAAAAGATTTGCATAGAAAGAGCTGCCCAGAAGATTTCTAGAAGCCCTAATTACATGAAACACATTTGCTGTGCTCAGAATTACAGTGCAGAACTTAGGAATCAATGTTTATCTATTACAACTTGCATTAATCAGAGATAACAGGCAAGAGTTCCTGCAGATTCCAACGTTAGTCCAGAAAAGTGAACAGCCACTCAGGAGAATCCTGTCAGATATTCCCAACAACTCCTAAAAGATCCTCTAATACAGGACAACTGTAGGCTCCTAACAAGCTGCAAATTATGTTACCAAAAATTCTTGAAGATTCTGGGTTTTCTATGTCTCTCTGCTATCTCTCAAAGATAAGTCTGTGCCATCAGAAAAAAAGGCACTGCCCACAACTCTCATCCTTCTGATTGCAAAAAAAAAAAATATATCAACAGTAATAAACCACTCAGAGCAACTCCAGGGCTATGGCAGCTTCAAAGGCAGAGTAGGCAGCCCAGCATTCTGCCTGTGACTAAACCAATCACAGCTGCACAATACTGAACAATTGTGGGCGAGCATATCACAATTTCTAATTTAGCACAACATTCTGCTATGAAGTACAAAGTGTAACTTTAAGCTCCCTGATGCAATTAATGCAGAGGTGGAATTGTTTTTTTTTCCATAGTTTCTGCTCTTATCTACTAAGCGTTTTCAGAACCACGTTGGCTGATGGCAGTCTACTCTTTACTTCTGACACTTTATGAACATAGGCAGAAGGGTCTAAAACCAGCTGTGTATCTTATATGCTCCCCCAAAAAGACCTAGTAAAGCAGTGAAATTCTTTCTGGAATCTATATGACATTTTCAGTTATGTACTCTTGCTCCCAGCACTTTACAAGACCTACGCAATTCCTGCATCAAAAGTTTAGCATTAGAGAAATGCTATCTTTACCTTTTCAGTATTCCTGTTCCATTCTTAGCTTGGAGCAAAAAATAAATGATAAATCAAATGAGTTGAGAAGAACTGTTAAGGGTGCTTGAGGTACACAATCAGAACATATAAAATATGTACAGGATTTGCTGGGGCAAAGAAGGCAAGGCAAGACACATGCAACAGATAAGACATTTTAAAAAGAATTTACCAAATATATTCGGAAACATTACATCCGAAAAAATTCTGTTGCACTGAAACTCAGATGAACTCAGATGTTTGTAAAGCAGTTCAAAGGCTGAAGTGAATTCCAACATTGATCTTCCTCTAGTAAATAAACCATCTTTAGGAAGTCTCAAACCTCCTGAAAGTAATAACTTATTGCTAACAAGGCTGTCAAAGATGAGGAGAAGGAGTTAACACCACTTCCCTTTCCCTGAGTAATATATTAACTGTAGCTTCCTAGGTAGTATTACTGATTGGCTGAAACCTTATCCTGCAACATTTTCAAACTAAATAACAGGGAAAATAAAACTTAAGTGCACTTAGTAAGCATTGCAAACATAAATATCAGATTAATTATTCATTCTGTAGCATTCAAAAAACTTAAGGACATTAAAGAAATATGGCAAAAAACCCTGACTGAACAAACCTTTAAGTTTACACATAAACATATATCCTTAAACAGAATAAAGCCCTGCTTTTAGAACAGTTCTCATATAAAGCCAGGAGAGCAATATTTTTTCCCCTGTATCTGAACTGCCATCTTCACACTCACCAGAAATCCGACACAGTGAGCAGACTTTGTGACAAGGTCCATGTCCAAACAGCACTTCCTATCTCACGACAAAACAATTTTAGTCTATTATAAGAAGGAGCCCACATGCTGATACCTCAAGAGATGTGAAATGAATCCTATCCCTAAAGATTCTGGTCAGTAACACGGTGGGTATGCACTTCAACACCTCCGGGCCCTAAACTCAACAATGTTAAACAACAAATTAAAATAATATGACTACGTGAAGCAGGAAACTGCATAATAAATGCTACACAAATATCCTTTTCCAACCACATCTTGAAGTTTGCATGGTATGAAACACCAGCTCCCACATGATGCTGCATTCTCAAAGTCCAGGATAAAAACAAAGGCCTTGGCATGAGCAACAGCCATTCAGAAAAGCCAAGAAGGAAGCAGGCTCACTGCTGGATATTTCCAATGTGAGAAGCAACAGCTGCTACTGGTCTGGCTGCTTTCCTCTGCTCTGGGCCCTGTACCCCACCAGGAACTGTCAAAAATGCTTCACCCAGCACTGCAAAAACAAAGCTTTCTGCCTGCCCTGCCAAATGCAAATCATTATTTCCCTATTTCCTCTGAAATGAACAACCAAGAGGGAACTGGAGGATGCCTCAAAGCCATCCTTTGGATGGTGACACCTTAAGAAAAATAAAATATCGTTTCTGATAGAAGTATTCAACCTATATTCAGATATTTAGGCATACCCATTGTCTTTAAAATCTTCTAGATTAGCAATGAAATATTGCAGTTGCTTTCATTACAATTAAACCTCATATCCATTTCAATTGCTAACAGAAAAGTACAATCTGTAAAATCAAGGGATTTTGCCTATTTCACAAACAAACTAGCTCCAACATGTACTTTGAAGTATTCTCTGTTTAACAGCAGTTTGAGATAGGCCAAAGAAGGAGCAAGTTTCCAAATATCCAAGACTATCAGTTGAGGCTACTTCATAAAATAAGTGAATACGTCAGAGACAACAGCTCATTATTCATGCAAGTATTACAGGCTACTTAAAACTCTTGGGCAAGATGCACAGGACAAGAACAGCATTTACCTTGCCCTGGCACTGCAACATATTGAGAACTTCATTATTGGTGTGGCATCTGTACTTGACACCAGCATGAACATCGTAATTCACCCTTTCCTATGTCTCTAACTGACACCCAGTTCACATCCTACCACTAAGAAAATACTCAGGAACGATTCTCTCCACTAGGTATTGAACAACCCTGGGGTTAGGCAGAACACTTTAGGGACATTCCTTATATGCTTTAGCTCCACACAATACAGACTGTTCTGTAGTCAGGTGCTGAGGTCAAATTCACTACCTAGCCAAACAAAAGGAGCTTTGAAATACCCAGTAGCAAAAATGGCAGCTTCTGAGTTGATCCTAGGACATAAGATGTTGTTTTCCATAGTGGTTTACTGTTGATTTTTCCAATTCTCATCTGTGTGCAGAAAGCAACAAAGAATTTCACATTTAAGTCAGTCTTCTCCAAAATTCTGAATGCAAAATTTGCCAAGAAAAACAAATATAGGTCTGTCTTGACAGTTAAATACATGCTCCTTTCCAGCTCCTAACCAGTCTCTTATTACATTCCCAATTAACATAGGAGAACTAAGCTTATCCTTTATGATCACTCAAACTACAGCACAGACCTGGAAAAGCAAACTCCATTTTCACTCATTTAAACATCATATTTCCCATAATTTTTATGTGCAACAAGTCCTTGTTACCAGCAGAGTGTTTCATTTCCACTTTCGTTTTGTGTACATCAACAAAATTCTGAAGAAGGCAAACTGAACTAGACACATTCATGAAACATTTCTGCAGTTTCCAGATCAGAACCCAAGACAACACCAGAAAGTTTCACTTCAAGTATTCGCAATCATATGAGAAGCAGTGAAACTTTTCTTTTCATTCCAATAACCCTTACAAACCTTTAGGGGCAGGGCAGGTGGTAGACTGCATAAAAAAAATACAAGAGGCCACAAAGTCTGAGAAGTTAGTTACGTTCCCCCAGTGTCCTATAAATAAGAGTGGCCTGGTAGTAACTACAGAGCAAATGCCCATTTTCCGAAGTAATTTGGATGAATTATCTTCAAAAATTAGTTGATCAACCTGCAAAATTGTCACTATCACCTAAAACCCTACAGCTGCCTAAAATCTGCACCCACAGTCAGATCTGAATATATAAGACCAAAGACAGACAGCAAGCCACAACATCTAGTCTTTAAGCAGTTACACTATTGCTGTATTCTGAAAACTCTGTATATTCAGTTGGTATGCTTAGTTCTCTGCCTTAAGTCTTCTCAAACATGTCACAGACCCCAATAGCAGTAGCAAACAACATATGACCAGAAGTAAAGAAGCATTTCTTAAAACATTTCTACTAAAGCATAAAAAACATCTATTCAAATGAATAATCAACTATTACATTCATATTTAAAGAATAAAACCAATTATTTGGGCAACAAGGCAATGGCTGTCGTGTTCTTTGGCCTTTGTAAGAATGTTAATACGCTGCTGACAGGCTTTTGGGTACAGAAAACTAAGTACAATAAAAGAAAATCAGAACCAAACAAGTCATTGTAATTTTGGTAACTTCTGGCAGGAAAGAAATTTCATTGTTAGGAGACTGCAAACCAATACCAATCAACAGCAGAAACACAGTCCAATAAAATCAATTTTAAAAGTGAGCCAATGCCAGCAAAAATTTTGCCAGTCTTCAAACTCAAAACACCAAATTAGTTACACCTCCCAAAAACCAGCCACATAAATTGTGATGCTTACTGCAATGTGATGAGATTCTCCTTTAAGTATTTTACCCTTATTCTTTCTACTTTAACAATCACTTTAAGTATTTGCACAAGAAGAAAAATGAAATGCTAGTGGAAATGGCAACTATACTGTCAAATTGTTTTGTCTCAAACAACACAATCATACCTTGCAGTTTCACAGAAGATTAGCAAAAACATATGAAATAGCCACCCTTATTCAAAGGTGTCAACCCAATTCAATCTCGCCAAGGACTATCTAGCAGCAAATGGTGCAGTACAGAGGGTGATGGCAACAACCATTTTTCCCCAAAACAACACATTTTTCTTTTACAAAACAGTCCACTGTAATGAGATTTCTAGCTCAGCTGTACTTGTTCATGCAGACATGTTCTCCCACTTCACCCTGGAAACTGGGAAGCGGGGCAGAGATATATCTATTTTCAAACATTCTGCTGATTTTACAATTAATGCCTCCAGGTCTCACAGCATGAAAATAAGTACCAGTTTTCTTACAGTTGCCTGCTTTATAATACTCATTATTTCAAAAAGGCCTACCACACCCTTGCTATCTCCTTCCTAAGACTCAAAACCCATCTGGGTGTCACAGTGCTTTTCCATCCCTCCCTCTTGGCCTTCCTTGCTTCCAGCCAACTGTTCATTCAACCTTTGCTTAGCTAATTTCAATATATTATTCCAGTAAAAAATGAACCCAACAATTAAATTGCTCAGCAGGAAGAAGAAGACATGCTGAAGATTTAAATTGCAGCTGCCTTTAGCTTCTGGGGAACTACGGCCACAGGGCAGGTCTTTTAACACCAAGAAGTCCTACGAGCTTATCTTACACAAAAATATGTTTATAAAAGCACTGACAAGCTTGATTCAAGTATCTTAGCTCAGCTGGTCAGAGCATGGCTCTCGTAATGCCAAGGTTGTGGGTTCAGTCACAGCATGAGTCATTTATTTAGGGGCAGGACTCGATGATCCCTCCAGATCCTTTCTGACTCAGAATATTCTGTGGTTTTCTGTATATTTTCTAGTTTTGCATATCCTTTCAAGAGACAATGATTAGTATTCTATTTCTCTGTATTCATAATTCGCAGTATTTCTTCCTGACCAACACCCAGGCTTTTTCCAAAGAACAATTCACAATTACTCCCAAAAATCTCAAATGTAACAGCTAATCAGAGATCCATTTAATCAGTTAAATCAACTCTAAGAATACACTTAATATTATGGAAAGCACTCATTAAAGTAAGCTCCTTCCTCTTTTCTCTCCCTGCACCACTCTTTTGCACGTCAACACTATCATCTCATCACTCTGTCACACACTATCAGGAAATACTTTCACAGACCTCTGCAAGCAACAGCAGCTTAGATTGAGTCCCAGTTCATCACCCCACTACACACCAAACTTCCAGTAACTTCTGATGCTCCATTTTTAACCATCCAGCACTGTGAAGATGCATCCTTTTTATTTCCAGTAAGACAACATGGTATCTGTGCCTGTTCATTGCTGTTTTGTAAGAAAATAGTGATTTCTGCAAACCTGATCACAGACCAGGCTGCATACAGAGCTTCCACTCTGTTGAAATAAGGAACTCTTACCACTCGTCAACATCAAGAGAAATTAGAGCCTTGACTACTGTTCATGGGATACTATAAACAAACATGAGGCAACATAAAACAAGCTTCTGAGCGCTTCAGAGACAAAAGAATAACACATCACAGATGCATAGTTTCTTAGGATGTTTACTTAATAAACAAAACAAACTGGTTTTACTTGGATTCTTTTATAACAGCTTTTGAAAGTAGCCAATTGGATGCATTTAGAGCTCAGATAGGTAGGGTTTTTTAGCTTTCAAACATCTACATCTGAATCAGAATGAGACATGTTCTTATCATCCTGTATTAATAAATTCACATTTCATCAGTTTCACTTTATAGAAGTAAATAATTATGCCTGCCAAGCAATTTTAATTTTGACATATAAACTCTCTTATAATAAATCAATAGGAAAAAACAAATTAACACCCAAAACAAAAGTTTCATTCCAAACCATCGATTTTTCTGCAAGATAAGTTGCTATTAGTTACAATAACTAATCTCTTTAAGAAGACCTACTAAAATCATGGCCCTACTGCTAATCTAAAAGCCTCTCTCTACAAGTGTTATGGATAGCTGAAGTACTTCGGTATCAATTTTGAATGTCATTTTTCAGATTCACAGTTGGTAACGTCTGGGTAAAACATTGCTTTTCCTGAGTACCTAAGTCTCCCTTACCCACCTTTCTCAATTGCTATTTACAGTGGAATCCTTTTCAGTGGCTCTTACCTGTATTTTAGACTGGCATACTACTGTGCTGTTTCCAAAGTAACTGGAATACCTTCTACAGCACCATTTCAGTAAATATATTCAGGGAACATGAACCAGGTATGAACAAGAGACTGAGGCAGCCAGGTTCCATAAAAATACTGGCAAAGTTACGTTTTTCAAATAAAAATTTAAAATATACTCTGGGAAAGACAGAACCATCTCTACACATTTCATTTGCAACCAAAATCAACTGGTAGGAAAGGATATAAATATATTTTTCCTTCCTGACACCTAACAATATAAATTTTGGAACTATATGACATTATATAATCTAAATTTCAAATTTAGCAAACCAGTAAAAAGTACTTGGCATTAAAAAAAAAAGCAATTTCATTTTCAATTCAAAACAAGTTTGAATACTTCAAGCAATGAAAATAACTGAAGCCATCGGTATTTTCACACAGACATACAATGTTACAACAAGAAGTTACCTTGCAACCTTCTATATATAGCAATCTAGAATTAAAACTATGGTAGAAGGAGGACTCCTACTCAGAATAACTACCTTTCCTATTTGTTTCAAAGTCATCACAGAACACCTGATTCACATATGCTTTTTATTTATTAACAGTATAGTATTTCTTGTTTGTTGTTCTTCAAATGAAAATACTGTGTAACCCTTCGAAATGAGGAAAAACTAATCAAGCTTGCCATTTACAGACTACTAGAGAGAAACAACATAAGATTCTTTTTATATGCTTTAGATCTAGGCACAAAAACAGAAGACCCACCCACTTAATGCATCTAGTGAGGGCAGAAGGGAGGAAGGCATTTCAAGTAAAGCCTGTGGCTGGGACAAAAAAAAAATCAGATTGACAAAAGTTACTGGTCAATGCTTATAATTTCTGCAAAGCTCACTGAATATACTTCTACATAAAAACTGAGTATATCTAAAAAATAATCACTTACTGAGCCATTCACTCATTCGTCAAATGCTACATATATTAAAAAAATAAACAAACAAAACCAACCATCTAAGAAAAAAAGACAAAAATCACCATTCTTGGGTTATTCTTGACAAATATCCAGGTGCTACAAGGAGTTATTTACTATTAAAAATAAAATAACATTTGTGTGAAAATTTCCTTTCTAAGTAACATATTTAACTTGCAGGAAATGGAATTTAGGTAATTCAGTTCACAGAGCCACTAGACTGAACTGAGAAAAACTGTTCCTTTGTCTGTGTAACATTATCACACATGTTTAATAATTGAATACAATTAACCCCTTCCTTTATTCTAAACCACAAAGTGAGAAGGAGCATTCAGACCACACTTTCATGTGTGTAAAGTTTCTCCTTTTAAGGAGAAAGTACGCAGAGCCTAGAAAACCAAAAGGTCTTCAGCAAATTTTTATTCAAGAAAACCTTACTTAAATTAACACCCTATTACAAGGGTTGTTTGCTTTTAAATACAGCTTTAAATAGGTTAAGGTAAACTACTGTTTTTAGTAAACTACTCATCTGAGTTCTAGAAGCTGGGCACATGACCAATTTCTTACAAATTAACATTAACTACAGAAACCTAGTACACAAAAGAAAAAAAAAATCAGGTCTTAAAATTTTAGCTGGAGACAGTGCCAGAAGGCTGGGCTGCTGACAGTTTTTAAATGATTCATGATGCACAAGAAAAGGTAGGAAACAGAAACTGTTGCCTAGAGGAAAAGGATCAAAGCTGTCTTTGCATTCCTATAAATCCTGAGCTACAGCAGAAGAGTTAAGCTTCACGCAATCCAAGCAGCCTCAACAACAATTCCAATTTACACAAGTTTCTGTGGTGCTGCTTGTGGTTTGCAGTACAAGCTGCAGTAACTCAGTGATGGGTTCCCTTCCCATCTCAACATCTAGGAATCGCTGGAGAAGAAAGATGCACCTGCAGTAGCATAACATTGTCTGCACAGAGAGAAAATCTCCTGATACACTTAAAAATGTTGGCTAGAGACTACAGGAATGAGATCAAAAAGGTCAGTAGTTCTTACCTCTTAATTTGAATTCTGTTGAATCAAATGAGTCAACAGTTCTGAGTGCTGTGAGCTCAAATTCTTAATTGTACTGACAAGCACATTATCTTCAACTTCCAAGATGAATTTTAGTTAAAATTCTACAGTACATCTCATTATACAGATTTAAAGACACCCGCCTCTACCAGGTTTTTGAAAAATGCCATGGATTTTTCAGATTTGAAGAAAAATTAGCAAGATCCAGAAGAAAGGGGCAGGGGGAAGAAAGGTATAAATAAACTCCCTTCAGTTATGTTTGAATTGCTCAGAGAAATCAAGTGAACAAGGGCAAATTTTCTGACAATCATCACATTCTGTTTGTGCAGATTCTAAATTTTAACAACACATTATAATTTTATCCACCCTTCCTCTTTAAGATATGCAGTTTCCATAGTAACTGGAGATACTTAGTAGTAACTAAGGGCAGAATAACACTAACTTATGTAATAACTTGAAACTCAGCTTGGTTTCTAAAAATGTATATATGCTTATTTTAGGACAACAAATATTGTGGTTATTTATTTTTCACACATTCCCTATGTGGTCAAGATAAACATCTCAAGTTCCTGTATTTTAAAAAGCCAGCTCCACAGACAGGATATAATAGACTAATCCTAGTGAAGTCTTCTCATACATCAGGATTTCTGCAGTAAATTAGTCAACACTTATGTAAAATGTAAGACTTTTGACTTCTGAAGAGTCTTTGACCATGCACTAAAAATTAAAAAAAAAAAAAAAACACACCAGTAATTTTCTTAGCTTTCCTACATCATAACTCTCTGCTATGTGTTCCTCTTCCTAAATGCTGATTGAGAATGAATACCAAACACGAAAAAGATGTAAAGATGTACAAGTTAGAGAACACAACCTAAAAATCAATTAGAAGGCTATTAAATTGCTTACTTCATACAAATGCTAAAAGAACCCAGTATTTTTAGGTGATTTTCCTAGTAGTAGTATCATCATGGGAAATCTTATCAAGATCAACAGCTCCTGTTACTGGGTACAGTCCTCTATTGACAAATATATGGCAGCTCAACCTAGTTATGACAGACCAGCATCCCTGGAGTCAGGTAGAAGAAAATGAGTCATGCCCAAGTTGCGTAGGCCCAGCTTTGCAGAATCGGGTAGGAGGTCCTCAGAAAAGCAGAGCTGTCTTCAGCAAGGTTACAGCTGAAAGGGCAACACGAAAACCTGCTGATGGAGAGATGACAGAGTTCTAACATTCCAAGGAGTGACACCGGGGGTATTAAGAAAGGGTCTGCTACATACTACTACTCTAACACAAGAGAAAAACACCAGCTAAATAACCTGTCTAAATCACAACACTAAGACTGGATCCTCAGAAGAAGTGAAGGAAAATCCTCACAGGACACCAGAAGGTGCAGAAGCACTGAAGAGCTACAATCAAAACACTGGAAGGCTGTAAGGTCAAACCAAAAAAAAAAACCCCAAACTTGTAATGCTGAGTCTACATCACTAGAGAAATCTACTAGCAGTTTACTAAGAAAGCAACAGAAGTTTCATAGCTCACGAATTTTTAAGACAAGCGCATGCCAAACCAGTCACACACAACCACCAGATTCCAAATGCACTAATCAAGCCCCAAAAAGGTCACCCATGCAGTTTCACAGCCACCTTAGAGATAAAATTCTATGAACAGCTCTGTTCAGACTATGACTAGGTGCTATCACAGGAAGCAGACCATCCTTGTTCCCCTCTCTTGACACCAAGGTCCTCCCTCTTCTTTGCACGGGTGCTTGGCTTAAAGCAAGTCAGGAAAGAGTCTAAGAAATTCATAGTTTTACCATTTGCCTGTGGTTCTTGTCACATTCCTGCAAGCCAAAGCAACAGACAGTGCTCATCACAACATTAGGGCAAGTTGGACGGTACAAAGCAGAAAGGGAGCATGAAACTCCTTCCCTCCTTGTGGGTTTCAGGAGTGGGATCAGCATGCCTACTCCTGCTAGCTCTCTTGTAGTAAAATTGTGTGCATGGCCAGCCGGAGTCAACTCCAGAGAAACAAGCCCGACTTAAACAGCCACCCACGTTAGAACAGCTTAAGCCAACTGTAGAGTCGCAACTAAAAACGCATTTTCCAGAAACCTTCATTTCTCAAATGCCAAAGTCTGATTAATTTGAAGAGCTCAGAGTGTTAAGACGATGGCTAAGTTCCAGAATAAAAATGTAATTAAAAGAAAAATCTTTTAATTACTAAAAAAAAAGGTTACATTATGTTGCCTATTGTTTCTTCAGTAAATACCATGCAGTGCTGTAGCTAAAGTTGGTCTCAATTATAAGACATAATTGAGAGAAATTTATTAGCCAAATACAGGTGCAGGTTCTCTGTCGCACCCAAAGGCAGACAAGTTGATTGTGGATTAATTATCCAGAATCACAAAGCAACTTAAAGTTGGGTGAATATGAAAATGTGAAAACCCAGTGTTATCTTCAAGCTTAGAACAGAAGGTTCCTTAAAACCTTCTACCAAATTAAGTAGTGAACAAGCAGAGCTGGAGTGAATAGCAAACAGCCTCATGATGTTCCCTCCAAGGCAGACAGTTCTGTTGGTCCAATTTTCATAATCGTGACTAAATACCTTCAAGCACAGTGTCACATGTTACATATTCAGCTGTCATTTAAAAATACTGTTAAAAAGGCACATATACACAGGCAAGACAACAGTAATGATAATCTATATACTCAATTAAGTAAATACCTGAATATCCAATAAAATATGGCAAAAACAGAATCACGGGCTCTTCCCTAGTCCTGAAACCCATCACACATCCCTTTTTTGTCAAACATCTAGCTTACCTTTGCCAGCTTCTTCTCTAAGCCAATAAAAACCTCTAATACTGGGAATCTGTTTAACAATCTACGTAATTTGACTGTTATAGGTAAAAACTTTCCATCCTATATTTAATCTAAATCACACCCACTAAAATTTACTTCCTCTTAACCTACATCTCAACCACAGTTAAAAAAAAAAAAAAAGAAAAAAAGCTTTAAAAAACTCCCAGTGCTTCTGTGAACCATTTCTTACATACCCATCTCACAGCCTTTTGGCAACACTTTAACAAAAAAAAAAATTAATTCATAGGTTCTGAACTTCTCAAGCCACATTGCTACATTCCTCTGTACTTTTTGGATTTAATACTAAAAACCAGGCACCAAAGTGCAATAAAGAAACAAAAAGCCTTCTGTAATTTAAAGTTGATCAACATATCCAAGGATGGCATCTACTTTTGCCAGTTGCATGTTGCTCATTCAGACCAATTTGTGACTAGAAGTCCTGAATTATTTCCTACAGTTCTGTTTCCCAAACATCTCTATCTGAGCATCCCATAGCCTCTCCCTAGTGCAGCATTTTATATTTACCAGCTTTTTATCTTCTGGATTGTACTTTTCCAACCAGTAAAAAAATTACTGAATTAAAAGTTTATTCTGTTGTTCTCCAGATGAGTGTTGGCATTCTCTCCTAACTCAACAGTGCATTTGCAACTTGAACCTTTTAGGAAAATGATAGATAATATAACTAAAATCACCCCCTGAAAAAGTTATCTGTTTTTTTCAAACCTTCAAGAGTTCTTCCAGCTTTGCAAAAAGTAACTTAAAACTATTTGGGAGTTAGTTAGATAGGCAAACAACCTCCATGACAAATTGAAACATGTATTTATTTAGTGGATGAACATAGAAGTATGTTGAAACCTCCTAAAATTTAAAACTGTTTAGTTTTAAAAAAAGATAACTTTTAAGCATATATATTTTCCAGACCATACTGTCATGTAACACAATAAATTCACTTATAGCACGTTAGATTTCTCAAATAATTGTATCTTCTTCACCAGAGTCACTACTAAGTGGGAGAGAACACAGCTGATAGGCATCTCAGTACCTTGACAGTCCACAACACATTAAAAAAATTTTGTTTTTTCCATACAGACTGACACATGAAAATTAAGCACAAAATGTAGACAGCGTCAGCAGTATTCATAATAAGAACAGCTTAATACCACCTACAACCAGATCAATCACAATCGAAAAAACAAAGAGAGAGAGAGCTGTTCTGGTACAGCACTTCCACAACACCCTTGGGAGTCCAACTGCTGCTTCAGACTGCGGATGTTCCAACTTCCTCAGTTTATACAGCACGCCAGCAGATTGGACCAGTCACACTTCAGAAATGTCGCGTCCTCAGACAGGACCGCTAGATCACGTAGCCTTGCATCTCTACTTTGGAGCTATTTCATGACCACTGCTAAAGTTTCATTAATTATAATTAAAATTCAAGACTTCAAGGTGTTGGGCTGAGAAGAAACACAGGTATGTGTCATCAGCTGAAGTTCAGCACTTTCAGCTCAGGGTGTCAATACTATTCCAAACAACATCAGAAGTTTTTCTCTGAGAAATGCACATTACTTTGATTCTGAAGGGATATGGGTTTTTCTTGTTTCGTCCACCTTCCATGTTCCTCCTTTCAATTACGGAGCTTTTTGAAAAGCACATTATGAGACAGGACAAACTTCTAAATGTTTCCGAGAATTTCCTAACATACAAATCCCATTTTCTTAAGTGAACTGTCTAAAGGCAGTAAAGCTTCCCCCTGTTCATTGCGAGATAGATTCAGAAACGTGTATAAGCAATTCAGAGCCATCAAAGCCTGCTGAAGTTATTTTATTTTAAAGGTTTCAGCAAAACCGCTGGTTTCAATTGCAGGCATTCCCAATTGCCCTAAGCACGGTAATGTGACTTTTCTCTAAAGAATTAAGTGAAGGCTGGAATGCCTTCCACTTTCCTGGAGAGCTAAGCCCCGCTGGGGGCAGGGATGGACACCTCTGCCTGGCAGGAGCTGTCTGCGATCCAGCGGGACCCGCAAGCCGGCGGTGGCGGGTCCCGGGCCGTCCCCGCGCAGCCCCGTCCCCGCCGGAGGCCGCCCCGCGGGTGCGGCGCCGGGCCGGCCGCGCTCGGCCCTTCCCGGCCGGGGACACCCGCACGGGCGGCACCGCGGGAGCCGACGCGGAAGCGGCGCCTCCGGATCTCAACAATATCGCTATTCAACAGGATCCTGCACACATCCTGCGGCGGGATCCTTCCCGGGAAGGGCCGCGCCGGGCACTACCGCAGTGCCGCCGCCGCAGCCGGACCCCCTGCAGACCGGCCCGGCGCCCTCTGCAGAGCCGCACCGCGCCCGGCCCCGCGGCGGCGGGAGCGGCTCGGGGGCGCCGGGGGAGCAGCGTCCCACCC
>VWZP01008431.1:3313959-3463137 GCA_013396995.1 Dicaeum eximium | reverse complement strand
CCGCTCCGCTCCGCTCCGCTGCGCTGCGCGCCGGCCCCGCGCCGCCTCCCGCCGCTTCCGGCGGCCCCCGCGCCGCCGGGCGACACGTCACCGCGCCGTGACGTCACCGGGGAGGGGGCGGTGAGCGGCGCGCGGCCCCGGTCCCGCTCCCCGAGCGGCGCTGCCCGGCCCGGCCAGGACAGGACCGGACAGGACAGGACAGGACAGGATTGGACCGGCCAGAACAGGACAGGACAGGACAGGACCGGCGGCAGCCGCAGGTGCCGGGTCCGCGCCCGGGCCGCCTGCATCTCCGGGCGCCGGGGCGCTTCTGTCGGGCTTCCCTCAGGGGGCCCGCCCGGCTCCCCGCCAGCCCGGCCGGGACCTGCGGAGCGCCGGCTCCCCCCGGGCGTGCCCCGGAACCCCTCAGATCCAGACCGGCTGGGCCGGGTCAGGAAAGGCACAACGTGAAAATCAGATGTGTTTGCTACAGGGCAAAACGAGACCTTGGACTTTGTTAAACTTGCCCTTATCGCACCACCAGTGCAGACACCTGAGGAGAGCTTTCTCAAGTTTAGGTTCGGTGTGTACTACGGCACTCTCAAAACATCAACAAAACGAGAAAAGGAAGAGTTTGAAATCTGATCGCACACAACTGAAACCAGGAAAATTAAGTCTTCGCAAAGATTCAACCGTGATTTCATTGTGCTTAAAATCTTGACCAAAAAAAAACCACTTTTGCTTATGATGTTTCCATCAAGCCACTGAATGGCAGTTAAGTCTGTTTGTGCTTTGTTCTGTCCAAACCTGCAGTACTTTACAGCATTCCGTTTAGAGCCATTTAACAAGAATAACACAGCCTTTAAAGACCAAATTCAATCTAATATCTTAGATACACAGTAAGTGAGAAAATAATGCAGCACAGATGCTAAAAGCTATATAAACATTACATTTTCTATTAACTATTGTTATTACCTAGGAAATAACAGAACAGGGGTTAAGAGAGCCTTGAGAAAAGCCTTTGTCTGCTATGTAGACCCTACAGGAGGCAGGAGCATGAAATGGAATTGTACAAGCTGCTTCTGCGGGTGAGCAAAATCCGGGAAGCTAACTGTGAAATCATTACAGTACTATTAAATGCAGCAGGAAACACTTTCTCTAGTGATATAGTTGGCATGCAAACTCCAACCCAGCTGAAATATATTTTTATGGGGAAAAAATACCAAAAGTTCAAAGTAATCACATAGCATATAAAGATTTGGAAAATGTGTCTAAACCTAATGAACTCTGATTGAATTGTCAAATCTGCATAGTGTTATCATTTCTGCTGGTGAATACAACAGCTCTTAAAGACCAACAGTATCTGAGCAGATCTTGTGCAAAGAGAACAATGAAAAGCCTGTATCTTAAGAAAGCTTGTTCAGTGTTGTTTAACTTCAGGGAGGGGAGCTGGAGCAGAGTAAATTTCCCAGAGGGAAACAAAGAAACCGACTGTTAATTTAATTAATTAGTTAATCTTATATTACAAAGAGAGAGGAATGCATAAAAGGTACATGAAAGAGGCAAGTTTCCTGGACAAGTGTGAATTGTGTTAACTGAGAGTTAGTGAAGTTAAAAGATCCAGATTGCAAACGTACTGTAAAGAAAAGCCTATTCTGCATCAGAATAGCTGTGAGATGGGGACACTCCAAGAAAACGATGTGGGCCTAAAATAATAAATAATCCTTACTAAGAGTCCTCTTTCGATATTGGTTCATTCTCACCTCCTGCTTTTAAACTACAAGTCCCCAAATCATTAAGCATGGAATGGATTGTTTTCAAGCATTGTTTCAATCCCTGTGTTCTGGAGTTGGAGGGATGTCACTGCTGGTCAGGACATCATAGCAGAAGATCTCACAGTGAGAAGCTTCTTAGCTGGAAATGCCTCATCATGCAGTGCCACTTCATATCATGCAGAATCAGCTGCATGAGCTCAGAATCAAGGAAAGGCTGCAGCCTCACCCATTAATCCTCAGAAACTTAAATGATTTGTGGTTTCGATATGAGGACCCAAACTCTAAGGAGTGCCATGCAAGCCTTCATCACAGAATCAGAGAAAAAATGTATGACCTCTAGAGTTCCTCTAGTCCAACTCCCTTACTCAACCCTGAGGAACATCACTCATAACCAGATGCAGTTTCATTTCAGACTGGTCACCAATACTTGTCAAGTAGAGTGGTTCAGACTGCCATCCACCTTGTCTACTTACCCAGTCCCTACTGGACTGCAAAGATGCTGTGGGTGTCACATCAAATGACCCTTGCTAAAATCAGTATATGCTGCTCTTATCACTTCAGTCATAGAGCCAGCTTTCACATGACTGAAGGCAGTTGTGTTGGTGGAACTGTGCTGGTTTTCTGAATTGACCCATCCTTTGTCATGCCATAAATGGCTTCCAGAAACATTTCCTTCGTGATCTCCTCTGAGAGATACTGGGTAAGGATGACTGCTCTGCAGTTTCTTGCACCTTGCTTTGATGATGGATGTGACATTTGCTTTTTTCAGGTAACTGGAAATCCCATCTGATTGCCACAGCCTTTAGAAGGTGATAGGAAGCGGCACAATGAAGTTACTCACCTTCCTCAGCACCTTTACAAGCAGCTCCTGTTCAGCCCTAGGGATTTGCAAACATGTAATTTGCTAAATTTGCTGAAGTCTCCATCTCCAAACCTTGCGAAACAAGGCATAAAGCTCTGTGAACCCTAAGGGCTGTCCTTGCTAGTAAAGAACAAAGGAAAGAGGGCTTGGAGCATCTCAGCCTTTTCAGAGTTCTTCATCACTAGTGACCTGCCCCATTCATCAGCAGAGTTGTATAGGTTTTGGGAATGCTTGCTATTTAGGAGGTTTTCTCAACAACTAGGCAGTTGTAATAGAAAGGCTGGAATTTGTTGCGAATGGAGAATGAATGGTAATGCCTGAGCATGGGGTCGCTGGATGAAGCACTCAGCAGGAAAAAGAGTTCTCAGCTTGGACTATGCTATTGGCACCCAAATCACCCAACCCAGCACATCTGTGTGCGGTTTTAGGAGACACCCAGTTCGGGAGAAAAGAGCAATGAAGAAATCCTGATGACTCATAGAGGTGAGACAGGATGGAGACACTGATCACTATCAGCTGCTAAAGGCTACAGAGGCATATCCAAAATCTCTGCACTGTTGCCAGCCAAGAGGAACCCAGACATGAGAACCTCAGAGTTGGTGTCACTCTCTCCTGTGTAATTGCCATGGGTGCTGGAGGCAGCACGGTCTGGCCAGAGGCGTCACCTCTGGGTGGCAGATGGGCAGCCAGGCCAGCAGTGCCTTGGTGCCCGTGGCTGTACGGGCCTCACGGGAGCACAGGTCCCCGTGCTCCGGAGCATCCGACACCCTGAGTGTGAACACAAGTTAAAGTTGCTTTGTTTCCAGTCTGCTCTAAGTACAACCACCTTCCCCGAAGAAGGTCTGGCACTGGCACATGCTACACTGTTGATAGAACGTTGCAACTGCATTTCCCACAAGTGCCTACGTTTATCTTTTTGCAGAGAGCAAACTGGTCTGGAAGCCTTAAGAGTTCAGCCATTTATGTTACTTTCTGTCACGAATCCTGATGAGTTTTGATGGACTCCTACAGTCTTGGTCGAATTTTCTGAGTGTTCTTTGCTGTATGGGTAACCTGAGATGCTTTTGAGTCCTGTCCTGCATACTTCCATTGATCTTCAGAGCAGAAAGCTTTTTTCCCTTTTATTAGTGTGTATTAACTGCTTTGAATTCCTTTTCCTGTTAGCAATTTTATCATTCACCTAGCCTTAACCATCACATTGATTTATCTGAACAGAAAAAGGGAGAGGAAATAATCTTCAAAGTTGTTTAATGCCAGCAGTTCTTTCCAATATATACATTCAGCCAGACCTACAATAACCCTGAAGCAGGTTTGAACAATAGAATAAAGGAAAAACAATTTTTTTTTCCTGCCCTTTAGTGCCATTTGCAGTCTCTCCAAACTACAAGCTGTGAATGCTCTGGATACATGAAAAGACTGATGAGGAAAAATGAGCCAGACTAATGATAACAGATGAGAAAGAAACCTGGTGGAGGAAACAGAAACAAAGCACAAACTTAGAAAAAATGCTACAAGGTCATCTTACAGGAAAGAAGGCTCAGAAAATTAATACAATAAGTTTTTATTATTATTATTAAAAAACAATGCAAGTTGTTTTTTAAACAAACTAGCAATAAGTTCAAATTCAGATAAGCAATGACCACCAGATTTTTGGTAAGTTGTCCAAGAAATATTTGATTGTATTAGTGCTGTGAAAAGAAACATTAATTTTTGAACAGGCTTGAGACTAAAATTCAAATATCTTCTCTTGATTAGAGAAGTTATTCATATCTGCACCCAAATTATAAAACTTTCTAGTTCCCAGATTTCGTGTGCTGATAAAATATCAAATGAAGGTGGAATTTTGTAAGATTTATATTTGCCAGGGTGAGAGGATCAGTTTAGGAATCCCTCCTTAGCTGTCTCTGGATTACTGAAGTTTATGTTTTGGGGAGGGAAAGTTGTTAGCTCAAGAGGAAACTGTACGAAGTATTTTAAGTGGTCCTGTATTTCCAGCTGTTAATGGCCTAAGAAACCACGGGTCATAGATGTTATCTCAGTCCGGTAAGGACATTGAATGCAGAGAATGGAAGTCAGTGAAACATCTTCCTTATCTGATGGGAGTAGTAGCCCTTAGGATCTTATCAGTGACCATAAGTCTAAATATCCCTCAAAGGAGCAAATTACCTGGTAATAGGCTAAAATGCTGCAAAAATGACAAAATCTCTTTCCATAAGAAGGAAGGAGCAGTCATTGAGGGCAAAACAAGAGCTGCAGATCTGCAAATAATTTTTTTATTGTTTCTTAATTTGAGATTTTTTTTTCAACCAGCATTGTCACAGGCATTGCAGAAGAGTTTTTTTTTAACACTTATGGAGTAAAGAGAAATATAAAAGAAGTCTTGGAACACACAATGTTCAGACAGTGTTCACTGCTGCTGAGCCTTGTATTTGCATAGAAGCTTTGCTTATCCTTTTTTCAAATTGTTGAATTCTTTATGGGAACAGAGATGCCATTCCAGTTAGAAGATGTTGGCTAGGCAGACTGTGGTTGGATTCTGTTTATTTCAAAAATAAACAAAGACTCCGTCTGTTTACACAAGATCTGGAGGCACATCCGGAGATACTGAGTCTGAAGGAAAACAATGGCAGAATGAGTGAATAAAATATTTCAGGCAGCACTTGGATTTCTGGAATCTGTAGCAGGAGCCAAACAGCTTGCCAGGACACAATATAACTGGTGGTGCAGGAGCAAGGAGGCATCTTGTTATCTTGAGTATTTTGGCTTGTCAGATTACAAAAAAGTGATGGTTTGTTTTATATTTTGACAGCTAAAGACCATTTGGAGCAACACAAAAACAGTTGTGGAAATTAATTCCATTACAGATTTAGGTGATCAGAAATATGTTAAAAACTACCAAGGGACAATCCTGGAGATCATTATATGACAAAGTTCATCATCTGATCTACTCAGAACATACATCACTACAACTGGTTTTGCCAAAATTGATTGCCAGACTGTAAAAGTCCAGGCATCTTATTAAATTTTAATAAGACTGTGATTGTGGTATTTTGCATTCACAGTAAAATCATAATGGGTTCATTTGTAGTTCAAACTGTCTTTAAATAATCAGCATAATCATTCTTGATATTTAATGAACAGCAATATTAACACAACAAATCCATACATTAAAAATAAATTGCTGGCTTTTTCACTTTTCAAGCAATGTGAGAATTTAACTAATTTCAACACAGATGTGAGAGCTATAGACATGACTCAAGAAAAAAGACTCTCTTAGAGGGAATGGAGAACAGAGCATTTTACCACTGAATGAAAAAAAAAGAGATCCCAGTACATACATAATATTTCTTTCACTTTCCCTGAATCTCAGCAAATCTCTAAATCTGCCATTACCTACACAGAGACAATCAGTGCTTTGTGCCTTCTTATTCCCTCCCTTCCTGCTAGACAGGAAACAAGGAAAAGCACAATCAGGAGGTGATGAGAGTCACTACTGCACGTCTGCTTTTTATCTTATAACAAGCATATTGACCAACTGTATGAAAAAAAATAGAATAAAAAAATCACAATTTAAAAAAATATCATTTGGACAGAGTCATTTAGCATATTCTCATGAGTGCAGCAAGTATTGAAGAGTGCCTCATGGGACATGTTTAGGTATGTTTTTGCTCAGAGAAAATAGCTCCTACTCATGTGTAACAGGAACTGTCAGGATGGAGTCTCCTTATTCAGGATTGTAGAGGCATTCTGAGAATCAGTTTCAATTTTCGCAGTGTCTATAAAGTAACTGTTACATTAAAAATATTGAATAGTAACTTTCAGAATGTTTTTGTGGGTTTTTTTGTTGTTGTTGTTGCTTTTTTTCTAAATAAAGGTTTAGTTCATAATAATAGAGCTGTTCTTTACCTGAATAATCATGGTCAGAAAAATGCTGTCAGATTAATTATTTACAATGGAAATAATTTGTCCCTTTAAGACAATACTTGGGATAAGAACAAAGACTATTTATGACCTTCTGAAGAAACAAGAAGAAAGTGGCAAAAGCTTTTACTTCAGGTGTGGTTTTGATACTTTTAGAAGCTGTTGATTGAAAAGTGGAATGAGCAATCACTCAATCAGAAGTCAGAACTTCAGGGAGCAGGAGATTATATTCTCATGATCTGTGACTAACCGAGAGTAATAAAAAGCCTAATGAACATGCGTACGATGTAAATACAATTCTATTGTCAGATGGTTTGTGATAAATTGAAGTGGCTGCTCTGAGGTCACAGCAAGCAGACTGTTTCCTGGAATTTCTGCAGGCAAGTTGTACATCCTGTAAACAGGAGCTCTCTATATCTGTGGCATTGCACTGCCAGGTACTGTGAGTGACACAGACTCTAATAAATAAGATCATTTTGCACAGGCAGAGAAAGCTGGTCTCAAATTACCCAGAAAGTTGAAGGACATATGGAAACCATGAGAAAATCCAATAACAGATATTTTTTCTTTGCCTCAATTTTTATATGTTTTGAATTGGGTAATAGAGGGAATGCATCAGAGACTGCATCCTCAGTTACAAGGTCATTGGATACAGACCATTTTCATACTGTCAGAACACAACCTTGGGTATTTGGCATTATCAATTGGTACTAAAGTTGTATTTCTCACAAAAAATATTTTTAAAAAAGAGTAAAGCAATGTCAAAAAGTAAAAGCAATGTCAAAAAGTCAAAGAGTAAATGTCATCCATTGCTTACATTTTCAGAAAGAGTACACATAGCTAATTTTTGTTCCTGCTTGCTTTGCAGGTTGTGGTACTTGCAAGATTGTGGGCAATGTGCTAAGCTTCCTTGAGTAGTGGAGTTGAACAAGCTTTCATGATCTTTCTTGGATCTGGACTTTTTTTCATTCCTTTATCTGCCCATTTTGAAATTGTGACAGTTTTGGTTAGGGTGGGACAAAAAGGTTCTGTATTCAGTGAAGGTTTTGTATTTTTTCAGCTGATATGAGGTCATATTATATATATATATATATATATATATATGTATATGTATATGTATTCAGGTCATATTTTTTATCTTCTACTTCATGAGTTCGAGCAGTTCTTTCTAAACTGTTCATAGTAGTTAATAGTAAATGCAGGGAAGGGCTCAACTAAGTCTAAATCAGAGACAGTCAACTCTTAACCCCTTTAAAATCAATAGAGAGTAATAGGAACTTCAGGTTGTTAATTTCTTACTAAGATAAGCATCTAAGATGTGAAGCTCTTCAAACATGGAGAGGAGAGGCAAATCAAGTTTCAGGAAAAAGAATGTGACTATCTTCTGTCTCTTATCCACTAGGAAATGATCAACACTGCCCCGGATGCCCTTCTTTATTTCGTGTTCTTGGGACACAGGAACCAAAATACTTTTAGGTCTTACTGATATAACTAGAAGACAACCATAAAAGAAACCGCTCACTGCATGAAGGAGTTGGAATGCACATCCCATAGAAATGGGTAAACTTTTCCTAATGTTTCAGCATCTGCTTTCATTTTATGCTGCACTCATTTCAGAGAATGTCTTCAGAACTAAAATGACTAAAGGGAGATTCAGAAGAGTATTTGGTGTGCTCCCAGTGGGATTATCTGTGCTTACACCAGCAGTGTTCCCCTTCCCCTGGAATTAGTGTCTGTGATCTCTCAGTACTGAAAGTTTTGGTAGCACTTCAGAGCAAGTCCCTTCTACACAATCTTGATCTCTAATCTGTAAAAAGAGACAAACTCAAGAAACAGTTGCCTACATGATCAGAAAAATTAGGTTCATAGAATCACAGAATGGGTTGGGTTGGCAGGGACCTTACAGGTCACCTGGTATGTTGTTAATGGCTTCTGAACTATAAAGGCTTGAGGCAGATACGACACCTATAGAGAGTTGCTGGGGAGAGATTGCAATAAACCACGAATGATGGCACTGGGTGTCATTCCTTAAGGCAGTGTGGTTCCCTTGTCCTGAGAGTTTTAAGCTGAAAAAAACAAGTGGTGTACTTCTTAAATGCCATGAAAG
Source organism: Dicaeum eximium (assembly GCA_013396995.1). Classification (NCBI taxonomy): domain Eukaryota; kingdom Metazoa; phylum Chordata; class Aves; order Passeriformes; family Dicaeidae; genus Dicaeum; species Dicaeum eximium. Next base: position 3,454,493 of record VWZP01008431.1, on the reverse strand, counting down.
TCCCTTTTTAGATCTAACTGATCTCACAGCCTGAAAACACAGTGAAATAAGTGGGCTAGTGAAAATTTAAAATATATTACATCATGGAGGAAATAAAAAGCTTAAATGCCTAGCATTAATCCTCACTGAAATCTTAATAAAGTACTTACATTTCTGTTCCATAATAGCCCTGCCTTTGAATGGCCCAGTCCCACCAAAAGCAGAGTGCACAGCACTGATCTGTTTGCATTGGAACAATTTCCTGAGCAGTATCAGTAACCACCTCTGTTTAAATGTCTGGGCTGAAGTCAGGAGAGAGTTATTTATCCTGCACTTGTCATTTAAAAATCTCACCATGGTGTTTTCTAAGAAGAAACAAGATCTTTCCATCTAGAGAAAACTGAAAAGATGGCTTACATTTGCATGAAGAACGTACTCTTTTCATTGAGTTACGCCCAGTTTTCTGAAATATCTACAGTAAATTCTACAAAAAGAGGACTAAAAAAGCCAGTTCAACTCAGAATATTTTTGATTAAACTGTTTGGAACTTGTGAACAAAAAATCTCTATCTATGAAGGGCTATTTGTTCTATAACATTTTACATTGCATATGTTTGTGCTGCTGAAAAAGGTGATATTTTCATTTATAAAATAAAACAGACTGAACCAAGATTTTATAATAATGTTCAGAACTGCCTAGCAAGAAGAATAGTAGCCTTGAGTTGAAAACACAGAATAACGGAGAATTACAGATCAAGCTTTTAAACTAGAAAAATACAAATACATATAATAATATACAAATACAAAAGTAATTATTCAACAAAAAACCAAAAAAAAATCTCATCTGGATGGGCAAAGATGGATCTTATATGCCAGAGAGACTCATGGTCTTCATACCCAAAAAACTCTCCACAGTTTACTTAAAAAAAAAAAAATTACAAATCTCAAGGACAGAATTTCATCATTTTGCAGAGACCAGAAAAATCTGGCAAACTAACTCAAACTGGACAACTAGTCCAGCTGCTAACATTATGAATTACTATTGTAGATTCCACGTAAGATGATACTTGGATTTGTCTTTGCCCAGATTGCTAGGTTAACTTCACCCTAACCCTAACATTCTCTGTCGTTTCTCTGGAATCAGTATTTTCACTTTGTCCTAGTCTCATGTTCTAGAATCTGGTGTAAAAATCCAGTGTATACAAAACAAAGTAGTTTATTTGTACAATCTACCACCTTGACCCTTCCCTCATCCAAAGCCTAGTAGTAGGGATGAGATTTCTGGCAATGTTTTCCATTACTTGCTTGCAAGTTAGTGCCTAACACTCCTGTGTGTATGATTCCTTTCAAAGCCAAGGTGGCCAACGTCTTAGACAGGTTTTTTCCAGCTTTGAGTAAACACATAGGTTATCATCCAGCCTGAGGAAATCTGCACTTAGTATGGTGCCTGCAACGTCCCTGCTTCTCTTTCACTACTCCCTTCTAAGTGATCCTGGCAGGCAATGAATGCAGCACTCTCTTTGTCCACAGAGCTCGCCAGTGTCTGCATTTAGAATGGTCACCTAGGATGCTCAAGAAAATACCCTGGGCATCACTTCCTGCTGTTTCTGGAGGACTACACTGACAGGAAGGTCTTTGATATATTTGGCTTTCTAAGATTGTAAATCTCTATTTAGGTCTTTATTAACCTAGATTGATGCAAAGCCAAACATCTACCACTTCCACCTTTTAATTGTGTGTTTTCAAGACTGAATATTGATTAACTGCCTAAATAAATAATACTTGCTGTAAACCAACTCTGCACTATAATACTTACCTCTTATCCCTATTACCACCTAATGCAGGAATGGACTAATACGAAATTTAAAGTTTTCCTAGGATTTCTTTGTAACAGAATAGAAGCACATTTCTCAGGGGAAGAGAACAACCCTAATCAGAAAGGTTCCTATTTTCTGTAAACTGTAAACTGTAATCCCCATAGACAGGAAACCCAGATTAGACAAAACTATGTAAGGCTATTTGTTGAAGATTGCAAAAAGAGAGAAGATAAGCTCTAGAGCAGAAAAATCTAGTGGTACAAGTCTGAATTTCAAAATTTATACAAACATATTAAAAAGACATATTTTGTATGATTAAAAAAAACTTACTCAAGTTTTTAAAACTAAAAAAAATTAATTATTGAATAAAGATGCGATATAAACTCAGTAGAAGAAAGTGTACTTTGTTAAAAATGCAAGTAGCAAGTGATCACTTTTTGTGTTGCAGAGGTCACAGCCTACAGCATTTGAACACCTTTTTCCATACCTTTTCCCTTCTTTCAAGGATTGCTTTCCCCACAGTGGAAGCGCATTGCATGAGGCAGAGGTGGCAGATGGGCTCTCCTGCCTCTGTGTTAATGGAAATTAAAGGCATTAATACTCCTAACACCCCTTTCCCATGTCTATCAGCTAGCTGAAATACCTTCAGAAACTGGGTACACTTTGAATGTATTACAAACTAAAATGAAACATCTAATCATGTCTTAAGGTCAGAAATGATGGAGAGAACTTCACCAGTAATGTGAGTGCTGCTAGCAACTGGAACTTCCTCCACAAGCTATGAACTATGCCAGTTTTCCACAGTTAGAACCTGATGTTAACATTAATGAACCATGATTAGGCTTCGAAGAAATGCTTGTTTCTGTAACCCAGATGCACTTGGAAAAAAAGGGAGAAAAGGGAAAGTGTTGTGACACTAGACTTATTATCAAAAAAATGTAGATAAGAAATAGTACTGAACACACAGAAAATTAAATATTATTGCTTTTTATAACATATTTTCTGCTTATCTACTGTTTGTAATTACATTTATTAGGGTGTAACTATCCTAAATACAGCTTTTCAGAAAAAAAACACAGAGAATGTAACACTAAGAGAACATGATTCTTGAATAAAATGAACAATCAGATACCTACTAAAACATATTATGTGAGTAAAACATAATATTTTGCCATTGACTATCAGATTCCAACTTGTCTCTTAGCAACATGATACTTTTTTGTTTAAAGCAAAGCACAGAAACTGGTCACATGCTTTGTCTTGCACAAATTGTGTCTTTAACTCTTTTGTTAAATATTCCATTTATTTTGGTCATAATTCCAAAAGAAACAATTTGTTCAGACTGTTCAGCCAAACACAATCTCATTTGGCAAAGCACTGTGGTCCTCCATAAAGTCAATTCTCTAGAGATAATTGTTTGCACGTATCAGTAGTCCAACATCTACAACATGCTGATTTTGAAATGTGGGCACATGGAGGTCCCTCTGCAACTTTCTTCAGAGAACCTCAAGTCCACTTCCTGACCAGCAATGTCTGACAAGACACATAATGAGGTGAACCTCCCTGGGCTTAAACAAAGACTCAAAAAAAAAAAAAAACCAAAAAAGCAGTATTTCTTCCTTTGTATTAATTTTAAGGCTGATCCCTGGTTGGTATTTAGCACAGTCAGATGGCAGTATCACTGTTTATGTGTTGCAGTCTTACAAAGCATAGTGATGGACCCAAGACAAACATCTTGTCCTAACCACAGACTCATTCTGTCCCCATTAATAACTGCTGACTTGTGCTGCACTGTGTCCTCCACAGAAAAGACAAGTATCCCGAGATGCTCCTCCAAAGCATAATGGCCAGTAATGCCACAACTTCATAGGTATACTATTAATTGCCTAATTAAAAAAAAACACTAAGCTGAGACACTTTTAAAATGTTTTAAAGCAGAGCACAACTGTCACACTGCTGGATCAAAATGATCTTCCCTGCATTAACAATGTTGTTAATTGTTAAAAAAAATAAATTAGGAAAAAATATTTCAGTGATTTCAAATAGCATCACACAATCTCTGGCTTCTAGAGATTTTGGTTTATTCTGTTGTTTGCTGCAATAAGTGGTTCAGATCACAGATGTGCAGCTGCTCACTACACGTGTGACCTTGTGCTGAAAGCCTGAAACCTCCAAAAGGCTTTTGCCTTCCGCACTGGTTCCTAAAGCTGTGAATAAACCCTGAATCCCAAGTGCTGGAGTTGAACTTGAGCATTTCTTCTGAAAGTACACACAGCAATGATAGCCAGTATCACTCCCGTGGCTGCTGGAGCGGGAGTTATTCACAGGGGTTGTTTCTCCTGCCGGGGGTGCCCAGTCCAACTGGAAGGCTGGCTAATGCCCCTGTGCCCACCATTCCCAGGGGCCCTCACCTCGGCCCTGGCCCTGCTGCACTCCCTGCCCAGCAGCTGAGCTTCCTGGGGCTGGAGGAAACCTGCTGGAGCTGGCTGGGCAACACAAACCCGTGCTTCAGCTAATTGCCCTTTCCCTGTGGGCTGTGGGGATGGAAGCTGCTGGTCCAGCAGGACAGAAACAGCCTGGAGGAAAAGAGGGAAAAGGAAGCGCCCAGCTGCTCCCACTGCCCCAGCTGCATCCGCCCCCTCCCTCCCCCATTTCCTCACATAAAATACTGGACAGAATATTTTACTGACTTGTTAAAATATGTTGAAAGGCTCTTCCCCTTCCTCACTGAAGATACAGCCCTTCAGTTTCGCAATTTATTTCAGTTTCTTTTATAAAATGCTTATTTTATTGTTAATTAACAGCTCACTGTATTGCTTTCCTCAAACTGATCTTTATACAGCAATTCTGTTTCAAAGAATCCCTTTGGTCTTGTTGGAAGCACTTTATAACATTCATTAGAAGACAGAAAAATAGGTGCAAGCTTCGGCTTTTTTTTTTTTTTGCTGTTTTCTGGCAACAAGTAGAAATGTGTCTTAAACTGGAGACTCCTTGCAACCTTTTCCCTTTACTGGGATATCTAACTGTTTTACAGTCCTTATACTCTCATCATTTCTCATAATGAAATTTGTTACTATGACAAAAAAAAAATCCACTAAAAATTATAAACTGTTCTAGTTATTCAGTTGTTCCATGACCAGCCATCAAGATTTGAGCTTCAACATATTTTTAGAAGTACTGAAAGAAGATAACTTGGGTACATTTTTAGACAAGCCTATTTATTTTTGCATTTTTTACAACAGTCTATTTGACATTACAAGAAACCCCTGACAGACCATAGCCAGAATCCTAAGGTAAGCAGCAAAATATTTGATCATTATCTATAAATATGAAGACAACTGGTTCTTGTACTGAAATGTCTGTTTATATTGATTTCAGATAGGGAGGAATGGACCAAAACAATTTGACTAAATTGAGCCATTGGACATTAAGCTAAGCCTGTTTAAAACAATGTCATTATCAAGTTAGATATGATTCTACAATCACATCTGGCCATTACTTAAAACAGGAAAAATGACAAAGTAGTTTTAGGAATTTGGAAGTCAAATGACAGACTAAAGATGTCAAGAAGTTTGAACTGATCTCTAAAGTTAAAGAATTAAAACTTAAGGAATTCATACTACCTATGCATACAAGAGAAGTATCTAGCTGCAAGATAGAAACTAGTCATTTTAATATTAAATGGAGTATTATTTAAGCAAAAGAGATTAGAAATAAAATATCAGCCAGAATTTGAAACAGAATATTTTGCTGTAACTAAATGAGTAACTGAGGGAAACATGAAAAACTCTACTTCAGTAAAAACAACATTTTAAAATAGATTTTTAAAAAAATATAAAAATCTAACAGTATAGTTGAAGCTTAAGGTGAGGATCTAGTTAATTTTTTCATCTCATCTTAATCTCAGATTAAGGCTCAGTATTTCTGTATGCAAGAAGGTGTGTGGGGACTCTCATGAGCTCCAGAGCACAAGGTTCCCTGTCCAGTCATCAGGAGACACACTGCTGCAGGTCAGGCACAGTTTAAGTGCCCCAGGGGGGAAGATGGAATGGATGCAAGGGAGATGGGAGATAAAAACAGACCATATTCTGTTAGTCACAGAACTGCTTGTTCAAACAAGAATCCAACAGTCTCTATTTTTGCCTTATAGCATTTCCAAATTTATTGAAAATGAAAAGAAGATACTGCTCAAAAATCCTAATCTGGAAAAGGCTAAGGTACTGTGCAGATTCTGCACCATGTATGAGCACAAAGCAAAGGGAATTAGAGGGTCAGCAGACCGGTAGGGAATCTCCCTTGCTATTTAGTAAATACTTTTAATTCTTTTAAAACACCATGGTAACGTTGTAATGACCTTATTGAGTCACAATCCTTGTGACTGCTTTGTAACATTATAATTTCTAAACTGCTACCCAATTTACTGATTTTTAAAACTTCAAAAAGCTGCATTTTTAGATATAGATCTGAAGATTCAATAAAATCTTGTGGTTTATACACAAACTGAGTATCTAGAAATGCAAACAGAAATTCAAGAGAGGAGAGACTGTTCACCTCCTTTAGGAATTTACTCTGTAATCTTTAGCAAATCACTTAATTTTTCTATGCCTTCATTTGCCATATATAAAACAGGGTAATACTTGCTGTAAAGGATAAAAGCTGTCACAAGTCTTTTTAAAAACTAAGTGTCACAGAAAAACCTCTAGTTAAACAGTTAAAACAAATATTCTTGCAAATATTAAGGAGAACATCAATTTTCTCTGTTATCCAGAGCAAAATTTCCCCAAATACTCTCACACATTATATCTGATAAGCAGTTTGGTTCTTTATATAGGAAGTGATATCACCAAGTCCACAATTTTACCTCTTCTTAAATTAGCCTTATAAATTTACTAGTTCAGTAAGTTTCTACTACATTATCCTGGCAGACACAACAAGATTCACAGACATACAGCCCATACCCTTAACTGAGACTACATCTTAGATTACTTGTAAAATTTTGAGCAAATTATGAAGGATTCATGTTTCACTGATTTACATTCAGTATGGCAAATAATGACAACTACCTGTACATAAACATGTACATGTTCATAAAGCAGGCAAAGACAAAAGTCCTATTGCAAATGCAGTGACTGTATAATCCATTATAATTTGTTGACTTAGAGCCTTTTTCAGGTGTTAAGATACACTCAATCAAATCAGGTTATTGATTCCAACTTTGGTATTAAACAAATCAAACAAATTTTGTGAGGAAGACCTCCCAAAAAGGTATGACAGGTAACAGATGATGCCAGCCTGACAGCAGTGACAATCCATCACACATCATTATGAGCAGGGCTCTTGCACTGAAGCCTGAGCTGTTGAATCACAGGCTGGAGAATGTCAAAGGCATAGCACTGCTCTCCCAGAGAGGCTGTGGGGCACAGCAAAAGGACTCTTGGCATCGTTCTCGAGGTAGTATTTTGTCTCATGCAAAGACCAGCTCCAGCAAGTTCTGAAGGAAGCTTTGCTCAGGCCTTCTCTGCAGGGGAACATATTTCATGCCTTTGGTGGGTCTCTGGGGAGGAGTTCAGCAGATGCCTGAGACAGCTCTGTACCTAACCAAAGATGAATGGGGAATGCCTGACTACATCTCTGTGTATGAAAAGAATAAACAGGACCAGTTAACATGAGAAAGAACATGGAGAAAATTTCTGTGAAAAGAATAAATAATATAGGGATAGCAAAACTGATACATGATCCCATCTTTTCCTCAGAAAACAAGAAAAAATAATCTTGCTAGTAAAAGTATCTTTATTTTCTCACTTGACAGTATTGGAGATAATATCCTCTAAGCTGTGAGCCTGAAAAAGTAGTTTAATATTAAAAGAATAAGAGCTTTTACAACTCTGACAATAACATCACAAAATCATGTCACGAATTACATTTATTTATTTAATTTAGTATTACATGCATTTTAGACAGTGACTCATTATTTACTTGCACAAGTAGTCATTCTCAATGTACAAGTAATAATCATTGCTTTTACAGTGAAATTCATTAGCATGCACTTCACACAATTGTGTGCAAAGTTATTTTTTCCAGTTAGAAAATATTAAGGTAATTATTTCTAAATTGATTTTATACATGGAGTCTAATTTTGGTTTTATGCAGACATTGCATAGTTGATGCTTAGCTTCTCTAGAAAGACTGGAATGTGGTACCAGTATTGTTGAAACAGATCAAGTGACAGTAGCAAACAAGAAGATTTGAAGAAGAGGCATAACTTTCAGGGTTGAAAGGTCAGCAAGTACAGCCTAGGATGAAAATCAAAAAGGCTTGTTAAACTTGACATTTGAATCAAATTTCCTTAAAGCAAGTTAAGAAGTCAGGAAAAGATTCAAATACTAACTACAATACTGCCAATAATTAGATGTGGACATGTCTGGAAACAAATTATACTGGTTTATCTTAGCACCGTATGGCATAATTTTTCATTCTAACATTTCAAAGAAAAAGCACATTTACACAATGTATAGTACCCAAGTAACTTTATTTTAGCCTTTAGCCTTACTACCTCAAATATATACAGCATCATGAGTGAATAAGGAGTCTAACATTTCAACTTGCTTCTAAAAATAATTGGGAATTAAGAATCCTTATCCTGTGGCTTGGCTAGTACTTGTGAAGTAAGTCAAATGTAATGCCTCAAATAATCAATGTCTTCTCATCAAAGTATTAAAAAAAAGTTTTAAAAAAAGCCAAAGTGATCACAAACTCTCAAAATCTGGAAAAAAACCATCACCGTATTAAAAAAAAAAAAAGAAAAAAATTAACAGGTTACTAGATATAAACAATAATAATCTTCATGTAAATAACTTAATTTCCTTCATTTCCTATGGCAGTCCGCACAGTGAAGTTTCAGATTCACATTGATAAAGTAATCTTGTAAAATTTTTGTAATCTGTAGAACAGAAGCAACTAAAATGTACTGAGGAAAAGGGTACAAACCTCTGCAATATTTCAAAAACAATATATCCCACTAACACAGATTATATATTTAAAAAAACTGAACTGCACAAAATAATTTTATAACACTGCATTTTTATAGCAAATATGCTTTATTACCTTTTACTCCAGAAAAGCAGCATTATGTACTGCCTGTTCACCACTTCCTTATTTTTTATCTAAGGTAAGAATTTAGACAGAAAGATTTGCACTATGCACCATGTGCCATGTGAAGCTTAAGTTACTCTTACTGGCAAAGCATCAGAAACTATTTCAATCTCCTCTAAGTGAAACTTATCCTTACTTCAGCTGCAGCCAGGGATGTCACCTCCATCAGGTTGACTGCACGGAAAGCAAACACGGCAGCTGCCAGGACTGAAAGAAAATGTCCAATATTTAGGTTTCTGACCTGACAAGTAGTGGCTAGAATTAATTTCGATATGAAATACCAATTTTCACTTAGTTTAATCATTTTGATTCTGAAGAATAATATACAACAGGTGGCTGTGTTTGAGTTTCTTTGACCACTCTTTCAAACAGACAGGAAAAACACAACATTCTTGCAACAAAGTCTGAGTGAAAATGCCTGAGTTTAAGATGAAAAGCTTTTAATTAAAAGGGACAAGCTATCTTACATGTACAAATGAAACCAAAACCTTTTCTCTTCTACTCATCTACTTTGTATTTAAAGTACTGAACTTAGTATTTAAAAATTGACTCAACTGAAGATATATGTTTTCTTTAAAACCTGCATCTTAAACCTTCCTAAATATGAGGACATTATTTAGCTACACAACTTTCAAAGTGTCCTAAAAGATGCCACTTCGAAGGAAGAAATCCAGCAAAATCAGGGGGACTCTCCATTGCTTTAAGTACTGTAGAAGTAGTTGCCATAAATAACATGAATCTTGCATTTTGTGAAAGGTGATGAATTCATTTACCACTACCACTAAAGCTGGGAAAACATCCTATGTTCTGTTCAGAGAGCACTTACCATTTTTTGAGTATTGCCTTTAAAAAAATTACCTGACATATTTTTTTACTAAAGATGCAGTAATACTCACTGCAATTCCATTTTTCTAGATGATATATGCTTTGACATGTATGTAACCTTCTGTCTGCATTCAAAGAGTAACTGTTTTCTTCTCACCACAAAATACATTGAAGCTAACAAATATTTGCCTTATATTCACACAGACTTCACACATTTTGTAAAAATAATTCCATTACCAGCAAGAATTTCTAGAGAATTGTATCCCAGGATTCTGTCCCACAGAAGCAAGAGCTGGTCTGTAGCTAAATAACCAGAAAATGCTCGTACCATCCATTTAAATGAAATTCGTAGCCTGCAAATAAGTGTAAAACAATGGGTATTATATTTCTGCCTCCCGTAATGATCAGATTGTCAATAAATTGAAAATATTTCATTATCCTTCTGCATTCTCTTCTCTTCCAGTAAGAATAAGCATTTTCGCTTGCTGCAGTAATAATCAATATTTTAATTTCCAACAGCCATCATAAAATTATTTAGCATCTCATTTGATAAAGTAGTAATATCATTCTCACTATCATTCTGATCAATCACATTAGAGTGATCCTCAGCTATTATCATCCTCAATGTTTCATCCTTTCTGCTATTATGCTATTAAGATGGATACCAATTAAGACAAAAAGGTTTCCAGGTTCTGTTGTGCCTGGCACCATGAATTCACTATTGAATGACTCTTGCACTCTTGCCTCTTCCAGTACCTTCTGCTGCAACAGACATCTCTGTGTCTTCCATACCCTAGGAAATACATCACTTAGTACCATCAGATACAACATTAATTACTGAAACTTAGCTGAATAATGCAGCATAGAGCATTTCTCACAGAGCAATTTTCCCTCTTTCACAGAGCAAACAGAAGACACGCACAAAGCACAGATATGAAGGTTAGACAAAGCACTCCATCTGACTCTCAAGGAAAAATGGCACACTGATGGTTATACTTCTGTGTAATTTCCTACAGATCTTAAATTAAAACACTACAGAACAGCATTTTCAGAACAATGAATGTGCAATACTTGGAGCAAGTCAGAAAGAAGTGCTTACGGCTGAGCTCCAATTTCTCGGAGGTGATAGAAGAGCTGGGGCAGATGGGTTTGTAGCAGGGTCTCAAAAAGCAAACACAGTGATACAATGCCCTAAAGAAACAAGATCATATAGTGAATACTAACACTCATCCTGTCAAATCTGAGAAAAGAGTAGCAGCATGTAAGTGTGCATGAAGTTTTAATTCAAGCAATAAAACACTATTAATGATATAATATTCAACTCAGGTGAGAAAGGTACAAGCAATTTTAATACCTTCAGTCACTAAAGCTTGCTCCTGCAATTCCATGTATGCATTAGCAACAAAATATGTTCTGATAGTCCCTTTCAAGTCTGAGTTACTTATGGTGTTTGTATGTCAGGGTTGAAGTACTTAATGGGTTATTATAATGTAACCTACTTGAAATATTTCCACTTTGATGGAACAGACCTCAGTTACACTAAAAAATGAAGGATGCGAGAAAAAGTATCTCTCTGATAAGTAAAACCAAACAGCAATAGGGATAACTACAAAAATAGTTAAACATAAACACATTTTAAAAATTATTTCAAAAATTACCATGGAAATGAATAGACTCTTGTTTGACCCCTTTCTCTGCCAGTAAAGATGGAAAGCACAATATATAGCCTTGAAATGGTATAGCAACGAAAGGATTTTCTTTTAACCAGGAAATATTTTCAAAAAGCAATATAACTCTTCAGCACTTTTTGAAGGAAAAAAGAAATATTTACTCTTGATTTATTCTCCACAAATAGAGACAAGCCAATTTTTACAACTCTTGTACATTCAAGACAGCTGATCCTGGTCACAAACAAATTATTTAAATTCATCTAGTAGTACTAAAAAGCATGTGCTATCATACCAAGATACTTCAGTTAAAGAAACAGACACTAACTTGGTATTATTAAAACAATATCTCTATACATATATTTTAGTCCCTTTACCCCAGACAATATTTCAGAGTCCATTTACATATCTTTAATGGAAGTGAATTTGTGCGACTCTTTGAACTGAGAAAAAAAACTTGACTCTTATAAAAGACCTCGTACCCTCATAAAATGAGAACTTACTATTTTAATAAGGTACACAATAGTAAAGACTAACACTGACATAGAAAACAACAATATCCAGGCTGAAATTACCAAATAATTTTCCCAAGATTGCCTGAAATATTTTATTAGATTTAAAAGGACACATTTCAATCACATAGAAAACCATGCTACAGTATATTATTGTTCTGTAGCGAACAGGATAACAAGCGAGTGGATTTAATTCCTAATGAACTTACAGAGGGATGAGAAGAGATGGAATGGAGTCTGAAGAAAAAACGCACATACATCTCACGGAATATCTGATACAATTTGGAAGGTTCATGGTACAGAAAACAAAGTGGAGCAACTGAAAGGATAAAAGAATTATAATTGACTCAACACTGTAAACTGCTAGAAGAGTTCAATGATTAAGCGCATGAAGTATGAGGAAAAGCCAAGTAATTTATAGTACCACAATTTACAAAAACAGTACTAAACTAATTATTGAGATAGGAGTATTCAATCACAGTATCATTTAATGTAAAAAGTCAAAAAAGGGAGTATGAAACATTATAGCTATTACCGCTACATATTTCAAGCAGCTAATCCAATTAGAACCTGCTTACTACAATGCTGGCTTATGAACCATAAGAAATATGCTGTAAGGAGAGCACCCCTAATAAGGTGTAGGACAAGATGAACAGTGCAAGTTTTTGATCAAACTGTCTCTAACTTTAAGTGTGCCATGGGGCCAGTGACCAGCTCCAAACTGATGCCCTATTAGTAAGACTGCTTGAAGATGGATATTGTGAAAATGAAAATATTAAAAGAACAGAATATTGTGGCTTTTGGTTGCCACAATAACATCACTAAGTATGACAAATTCATAGAGACACGTTTATTTCTTACAAGATCTCTAAACCATGGACATTTGGTAGTTTACTGTTTAGAAGTCTTCTAGTACACCTGATTCAAAATAATAATTGATGACATTTGTGAAACAGCAGCTCTGAAACTTTGCTTGTTTTATAAAAGTCTAGATATAGATAAATCTGTTATATGTATGTGCTGCTCCAACATGACCATCATTCCTTGAGACTGATAGCCCATATACTCAATGCATTCTCACAGACAGTTGTCATACCTTTTTGTGAACAGCCTTTTCATCTGTCCAGTCATCATGCTGACTGCTTCATTTTGCAAGTGCAATCATTTTAGCTGACAGCTTACATTTTAACACATTCATAGTTTCTATCTCTATATTCACCTTCCCCTCCATTTTATTTACACTAAACAAGGGATATGGATATATTTATCTGCATATGTATGTATACATACACACAGAGATATATGTACATTTTTATATATATATATGGATATATGCACGTGTGAATTTATTTTCCTACCTAAGTATCAAAGAAGGTGGCTTAATAACAAAAATGGTGTCTGTGTATGAGAGGTGGGGTGCTAAGGTAGGGTGAGATGCTCCCAGAAATGTGTATTTCCATAGGGGTAAGAAAAGCTAAGGGTGTTACCCGTGCCTACGTTTTTAATGCTTGAAGATGGAGGTGGAAACTTGTCAGTGTGCACATGTACATAAAGGCCAGGAGGGTAACAGATCAGCCTCTGACAGCTGGCACCCTGACAGCGTATGCATGCAAACAGGAAAAAGGGTATAGGATTTTCAAAAGGACCCAGACGCTTCCTGACATAGCAGCACAGCATGGAATACAGAGGATGCACTGCTTGGTCCCAGCCACTGTACCCACAGCCTTGAGCTACATTACCATGTTTCTGCTGCCTTGCCTTTCACCCTTCCTCCTTCTCAGAGCCAGCATATTCTGAGCCTGTGCAAAGAGCGAGGACAGGAGGGAGGGAGGAAAACTCACACCTGCATTTGTGAGACACTGTTCTCAAGGGCAGAGTCAAATCCAAACATTTTGAAAAGCAGTTCACACAGAAAAGTGAACGTCTCTAAGTGAGTCCCTAAGGAAGAATTTTTAACCTAAGGGCTCATTACTCTAAAGACTTTGGATTCCCTACTGAGGTTCAAATTTGCATTTCATATTTCAGTTCCATGATTTTAAGGATTGTGTGTGATCACTAGACTTTATTATTAGCAAAACATAGCATTTTAAGTATAATCTTAGAATCTGCTTGTCCAGTGATGCCACAAACGCCTTTGATAGACCAAAAGAAAAAACTGAAAAGCCAAAACATCTAATCTCACATCTGCAATAGCTGCAATATGTCTGTAACCCCAGGGGATTTTTCTGCTTTTTTTCCTAAAAACCTTATTGATTCTTGTGCTTTCCTCTGTGCAGTAAATTAGCAAGCATTATATTATGTAATGCTCTTTTAACACATCTTGAAGGTAAATGTAGAGAGCAACAGGCCTTTCACATTATTTATATTTTTAAGAACTTTTTTCATGGGTAACTTGGTCTATTCAGAAGTAAAATACAAGGAGAGAGCATTTTGTTGGTAAACTTTATCCCTCTATTCGTATACATTTAGATGTGTAGCTTAGCTCCGCTATTAGCTCTCAAAGAAGGAATTTCCACATGGCAGCAAGCTGTAATATAAGTAAATAAAATAGCCTGAAATTTAAAAAATTATATTCAACAATCTTAATACACAAAAAAACCATAAAAGCATATACACAAGTTTAAAAGTTGCAGAAAAATATAAACAGTTTTAAATTACAATATGAGGAAAAGTAATCCTGAGGTTTTAGCTTATGAGATTCACACTTACCATACATAGAAAAGCCATGAAAAGGAATTACACCTGCAAAACAAAAATATTTATTTTTTTGTTCTTTAATAATCCTCTTTATGCATGCAAAAAATATTATTCCCCCTCACATTATCAAACTGTATTCTGCCTATGCCAGGAATAAAGTATTTCCTTGTTACTGCACCTGCACAGATCTCCATCTTGGACATACGTAAGTACAGTATCACCTATGTCAGTACAACCAATGACATAAAGCTTAAACATAAGCTGCAGTTCCTAGAAAGTCAAGTAAAGCTCAGTTTCCCTGTTGTTACACAGAGGCTTTGCTGATATCAGAACCTAATTTCAGATAAATGACAACCCATACATGTCATGCACTGACAAGAATGAAGTAGGGAAAAAAGCAGGCCAAGACCTCTAGTAATTCATGTAGTACTCAGAACATTCACAGTACTTGGCAGTTGTAGCATGACAGCTCACTCCTCCTTCCCAACTAATCTTAGCTCCCATTCATTAGATTTTATATAAGACTGGTAAGAAGTGGCTGCTTTGGGAAAAGATCATAAGAATAATGCTTCATGGCTACAAAGCTGCAAGAATTGCAGAGGTAAACATAGAAAAAAGTGAAACAAAAGTACGTACTGCAACTGACTCCACTGAAATACAGAATACATAAAAGACAAGGCCAGAGACACAGATTAAAGATTGGTGACATAAGGCCTTGAAAGCAAGAGGAAAGAGCTTGAACTTGAAATAAAAACAGAGGGAAAGGGTTCACTAAGGGATTGAAATGGTCAGAGTAAGAGCTGAAAAAAACCAACTTCCATAGCTGAAGTTATAACAACAGCAATGATATTAAAATTACATAGATCTGTTGTGTCAACTCACATTTTGAAAGGAGAAGACTTTAGGGTGTGGTTTGTTAAGTACTGAAAAGCTGGGAGGTCAGCCAGTTTCAGCTGACCATTCAAATCCTCTAAGTGCTGATACAAGACTGAATATAAGCTGCTGTACCACAGTTGTTTTCCTTCTCCTTCCCACACACATAGACAAACTGCATTTGTGAGCACTAACACCAGGCTCAATGTGGGTTTGGAGTAGCTTCCATCCAGCTTACTCCTTTAAATGAATGAATTTCACAGAGTAACAGCAAAACATAACTTGTAATAGAAAAAGAAAATATCATGTATTTGAGAAAAAAAATCTTTCCAAACTACCACTAGAGGAGGCAATAGTATAATTCATACCATTTGGAGGATAGAAAACAGCATATTCTTCCATTCCAAGTTTTCCTGTGAACCATCAAACCACAAAGAAAATATCATTAAGCTGTAAAAAGGTATATAGTTTTAAACAATTTAAATTAAAAAGTAGATTTTAAGTTACAATTACAAAAATCATAACTAATTACATTATTGACCATCTGACATTGTCTAAAATGTGGTAAGCAATGCAATGGGACAGGTACAAAGTCAGATATAAAACCAAAATGCAGCAGCACCAATAAAGAAGGATAACTAACAACAAAAAAGAGGAAAAAAATTTCAGCAATGCTGTTCCATTGAGATTCTATTTGGGTGTGCCTTAGGAGCTCTAAAGGTGGTTGCTGCAGACCTGGAAGACAGAGAAGCTCTAGGAGGGAATAAGGGCAGACTGACCCAGGGACAGAAAAGCCTTCAAACAGATACAACCACAGATAAAAATATTCAAGGCATCATTAGGTCTGCAACAGAGGAAGATGAATGTTCTGATATAACAAATAAATATTTAAGTAATCCGCTGGATGCAAAAGACTTAATTAAGTCAAGAAAATCACTGATCATATATATACACTGATTATATAACTTTTTTGTCTTCCCTGCAAAATGAACACATAATATTATGAAACCATATTTTAACTATAGAAATTAATCAAAAATCCATTAATAAAATTTTACAATTTATTTAGAAATATACAGGTGTTATTAAACATAATTACAACTAATTAAAACTTCCAATTATTTTAGTTCTAAAATGAAAACATTGAACTAAAAATTTAATTAATTACATGAAAATTCACAGAATATTCTGTGTCCTCTATTTACTCTTCACAGTGGAATTTAGCACATGGAACTTTTGTCAGGTTGCACCTTGATATTTTCCTACAGTATGAATTGACTAAAATAAAATAAAAATTAACCTGCAAAATTCCTGCCTACTACCCCATGAAAACAAAACCCAATATTTTCCAACTATACAAATGAGTTGTTTCATTAAACTAAACATTATTTTATCCTTTTCCTTTCAACAGTTTGCTTGTTGTGCAGCCAGGAATTATAATCTGGGAGGATGAGTATTTTTAGCATAAAGCACATCTCTTGGAAAATCAGCTAAAAATAGGACATACAAGCCTTTAGGATTTTCACTGCACAGATTTAGGTATCAGCAACATCATTCCCCAGATTTGTCTAGGAATATGCAGGATGTTCTCCATTGCTGTGTTTCTGGGCTGCCATGGCTCTGTGTCTGAAGTAAGACCTGGGATCCCACTGCTGTTTTGTTCTCAGGTGAGCCCTTTGCTTATTTCCAGGAGTAGGTAAAGAAAACTCCAGAATTCAGTGGAAGACAGTAAAAAAAGCAATAAAAATTAGAAAACAAACATTATTTACAGTGACATAAGAAGCAGCAAGATGAAGACTCTCAGCAGAGGTCCTGTGCAAAAAAGTACTTAGGGATCATATTTGGCTAAATACATAGGCACCAGGACGAAGGAAATAAACAGGAATGTAGAAATGAAGGTAAATGGGAAAGAAAAGTAATTGGATTACTGAATGACTCAAGAAGGAAGGCAAAATTAGGAACCTCTAGGTAAAATCGAGGCAGGTGAGGTTCTAAGAGGCAAGGAAACATCCAGAAGAATAGCATGAGAAGGTGGCAGAGAAGGCAAGTGGACTGAATCAAGAAATCTAAGGACTGTTAAACAATGAGACCTCAAGTCAAAGAACATCCAAAAATAAGCTAATAGTCTAGAAGATGCAATGCTTTTTTTAAAAAATCAGTGCTAAGTATGCTTGGTAAAGCTTTACTCTCCCACACTTTTGAACAGAGCCCACAATTCTTTAGCAACATGTTCTGTTCCTATCTACAAATCTTTGCAAAACTCAATGCTTTGCAAAGACAACATTCTATAACAACTTCCAATTGCTAAATTTATTGGAGTTACAGAGGACAATATTGTCTATTTAAATGTCTAGCTCTGATAAAGACAGACATTGTCATGATTTTACCATATTGTCATAGTTGTGTTTCATTTCTTCTGGTAAAACACTGCAGAATTATACACAGGAAACAGGAGTAAAAGAACAACATTGCAATCTATGATCAGCTTCTAAACTGTCATAATAGAATCTGTGCAGAAGTCAGCTGGATACATTTTTATTAACATTCTTTAAAGTGTAGTCTATTAGGTGTAATGAACACAAAGCAAATTCACATACTGTATTAGTGCACCAGTCAACAAAAACCTACATGATTTTTTAAAAAACAACTCTTTTTACCTTGTATGTATGATTTGGGTGGGGTGGCACTACTGTAAGTAAAGTGCTCCAGTACAGATGTATCTCGGGAAAAACACAGCAACACCTGCAAAAAAAGAAAGTCAGCTGACTAACTGGATCAAAGCAACGTCAAACAAATTTAATGCCTTAATTAGCACCTATTAGATGCTATTTAAGAGAACCAATAAGGTTGAAAACTCTTCACCACCTTAATTTGTTTTCCTGCTCAAATTTCCAGACTCGCTTTGAACTTGCTATAATTTTACATTCACCTTCACTTGTTATCAGTTTTACATCAACATTCTTCAACCCTCCTCCTTCCCCCTTGGCAGGTGTTTATCTCCTTCTGTCACACCACTAGTGACTGTATGTGTACCTGGCTGCTTTTACATCTTTTAGACTGTTTTTCTACTCAGTTACTATGACCTGGGGATGTCCTAGTAAGTGAGTAAGCAAACAAAACATTTACACTCTCGGATAGGTGCAGCTCTAGAAGAACTTACATTTGCTTTTATTCCCAGAACTTACATATGCTTTTATTCCCATTTACAACATTTTTTCATGCAATTCAGCTCTTTCAAAAAAACAGATTGTAATGTTCACCCTCTCCTAAAGATCAGAAATGCACATTAAATACTCTAAAAGTATATATGGGGTTTATTGTTTACACAAATGAAAAAAAACTGTATTCATTGCAATTGAGTATAAAATTAAGCAGCAAAAGCACTAATAGAAAAAAAAAACAATAAAGAATCTCATCCTATCTGGAGTTGTAAAAAGTTGGTCTCATCCTATCTGTTGCACTTAAAAATCTTCATGTTTTCATGCACTGAAAGGCTCACTATGAAGAATGTACACAAGAGGGCAGACATAAGGCAGACTTCAACTCACTGCTGACTTTTGCACACCTGAATCCTCCTCTGTTGGGGTTTAAGCCCAGCTGGAAACCAAGCATCAGTCAGATGCTTGCTCAACCCCCTCTCTCTCCCTCTCCACCCCGGTGGAATGGGGAGGAGAATCAAAGTAAAACGATCTTTCTTATCAAAAGATAAGAACAATTTAGTAAGTGAATAATGGTAAATTATAGTAATAATGAAAATAGAAGCTAATGCCAGACCCTTCCCAAATGCAGATCGACCGCCTGATTCCAGGTAACTCCCAGTTTCTATACTGGCACAACGTGGAATACCCCTTTGATCAGTCCTGGCTATGCTCCCATCCCAGCTTGTTTTGTCTACCTCCTCACTGGCAGAGCATGAGACAAGGAAAAAGTCCTTAGGATAAACACAACTTAGCAATACCCCAAAGTATCAGCGTGTTATCAACACCATTCTCATTCCCAATCCAAAACACAGCACTCTAACAGCTACTGAGAAGAAATTAACTCTACCTTAGCTGAACCCAGGAAACTCTGCTCCTTAAGATTTTAAGAGTTTATTTTAACTGTAGTGAAGGTGTAAAAGGAGGAAATGTTTCACTACATAATTTATTGTGAATAGAAATGGATTTTTCCTTCCCACTAATTGGTGCAAACATCTTCCACATATCAGCATTTGTCAAAAGGAAACATGCAAAATGACACATCTGACTATTACTGCTTTAAATTTTTTTTTATGGAAAGCAGATCATAATTTGAGACTTATTCTTTTTTGAACCTCTAAACTATTTCTCACATATAAATATCTTTTAAAAACGAATAACACTTTCTTTATCGCAAGCAGTTTAAGCTAAATATTACTTTTGTGCAATACACAATCATGTTCATAGCTGCCAAAATATCACTGACAATAACAATACACAGGCAAATGTAATTCTATGTGTATGTTAACTGAGGTGAACAAAAGAGAAACTAATCTGAACAGGACATAAACTGTGTTCTCTCATAGGGGAAAGAATGTAACCTTTACTTGAGGCGCTCTTTTTTAGGAATACAGTGTCCAGTACCAGTATCTGGAAGTCTTTAAATGAAGACTCTGCATCTTTTTAAGCGATAGACTCTAGCTCAAACCCAAGTTATGACTATACCCAAAAAACTCTGGGCAAGGTTCTTTGCACATATTCCAGAGCTGGCCCCAGCACAGACCCCTGAGGGACACCACTGGTGACTGTCCCTAGCTGGATGCAGCACCATTCACCACCACCCTCTGGGCCTGGCCATCCAGCCAGTTCTGAACCCAGCAAAGAGTGCTCCTGTCCAAGCCTTGGTATTTTCCAGTTTAGTGCACAGGAAAGACATTGTGTATAGTCCTTCATAGCAGGAGTTTTAGAAGCTTGCCTTGCTTAATCTGTTTAAGAGTCCAAGATTGCTACTCAGAAGAGAAAGTATATGCAGCAAACAGATGTATCTGTCCCACTGTACTCTGCCTTACAAAGGCAGTTCTCTCTCCAAAGATGATATAATCTCACAGGAGTATACTCCCTAGGTTTTCTAACCAAAAAATAGTTACATACCTGATATAAATAATCCTCAAATACAAAATAGTAGTCATCATTGCTTGCTGTCAGCTTTACATCCTGTAATAAAAAATACAAAAGTTTGAAGCCAAAAGACCTCTCTTCAGACTCCCACAGAGGTTAAACTTAACACGGTGATAGAAGACACTGTTTCACTTTCATTCAAAGAACTATAGTTAAGCTTAGACTCCACATTTTAAAATCAAAAAATGCTATATTAATTTGATGATTAAGTACCCAGAGTTGAAACTTGAAGTGGAAGCTGCTGGTTCTTTCTCACAAACCCAGTTACTTCTTCAAATGAAGATACCAGTCCTTTATGACTTAATGGTTCAACTCAAATGTCTTAGATGAGAGACAACATAAGCACAAGGAACAAGTTCACAATAATAAGTTCACACTAATTATTTTTACACTCCTCAAAACCAAACCATCTAGTATTTTCTTTGTTAAAAAAACCAACAACAATATACGAGTGTGATGAGCACATAAATCACTCACTGTTTCGTGAACTACTTACTTTGTAAATCAGGCTGTCCACTAAAAGGTCGTGTTGAATCACATTTGACTTAAGCTGTTCATAATACAAGATGTCCTAAAATTAAGAATATTACCATCATCTGAGACATGATCTGAATTTATATTTAAAGTAAAATAATTGATTTTCAGCAATTGAAAAAAAAATCATGTATTCAACTGAAAAAAGTACTGCATATTTATGAAGCATCTATCATGGTTTCTTCTAGTTTAAGAATTGAGATTTGAGACATTATAAAATGACTTCTCCTTCAGATAAGTAATAAAATGAGAATGAAGCAACTAGGTCAAACCAAAGACCCATACCTTCCAACCCTTGGTTCTCTCTACACCTAAAATCTTTTCAATGCTCAAAATCATTATGTTTTATTTCTTTGTTACCCTCTATTTTCATGCACATCTGCACCAATATGTTCTGTCTTATCTTTAAGCATTAGTGAGTTGCTGCAAATATTTGACATTAAGCTAGTATGAACCTGTAAACAGTTCAGATTTGTGCAAAGATTAATTGATAAATATATAAAAAAGATTGCTGAAGAGTACAAAAAACTAGGATGTGTTTTCAAACTCCAATTATTTCCTGAATGTCTACAAAACATGCACACAGGTGAAACAACAGGGAAGAATCAGAACAAACTTCACCGCTTTTACTTATTCTATCCCTTCCTTCTTAGAGCTTGCAAAGGAAAAATAGAATTAAATATTGCACTGTAATCCTGTATCCCAAATCCCTAAATATCTCTCTGCCATTACACCTACAACTGAATAACAATTTCTGATTGATTTGAATTAACTGATAAATTAAAGCAGCTATCCCAAAGATCCTTTCCACTTCACAAAACTATTTTGATTTCAAGGTACGTATATGGACACTACACAAATATTTGTATTTCACAAAAATTTCACAGATTTACTGCTGATTTCTTTGATAAATACAAGTCCAAAGTAAGGATTTGAAGAACAAGTGGGAAGTAAGATGAAATCTTGAGAGGGAGAAAATGGTGAATAGTGCACACTTAGAAACTATTAGAATTAACATAGTACTAAACTGCTAAGTTGAAATGAGGACAAAAGCTGTATTTACTAAGTACTGATGCCTCCCACAGGGAAAATATTTAAATTTTCCTTTTGAGAAATAAAGAAGGGGAGGTATAAATATTACACTGTTTCCCTAGGAAGGATCAGACATAAATATTTACTAAATGCAAAGTATCTGCAGTATGAACATAGCCTTCTATTCTTCAAAGCTACGAAGAACTATTCGAATACTCAAGTCATCATTTGATAGCATCAATACTGTAGTCTAATCAAGTATAACACTGCCAAATGAGCAAAATTTTTTCTTGCCATCTCCAATGACTGTCTATATTAAAACACAAGAAGCTAATATTAAAAAAAAAAAACAAAAACAAAAACAACAAAAACAAACAAACAAAAAAACTAAAACCAAAGAAACCACAAACCAAAACCCATGGTCAGGAGGTTGGAACGAGATGTTCTCTAAGGTCCCTTCCAACCCAAATCATTCTGTAATTTGTTCACTTGAAATAGAACTCATGCAAAAAAAAGTATAGGAAACAAATCAGAAATTATTAAAAAAGGACCTGCAAAGCTAACACTATTATAACCATTCTAGGAATAAAGGTTTTAACTCCTTACTTGCCATTCATTCACTCTTAAATTGTGATTGCTGTGATGTAAAATGAAGCTGGGCTTGGGACTCATGCCAGGTTTTCAGCCACAACTTGGCTACAAGAGGATCTTGCCCATGTCTCTTAGTAAGACAAGAGGCTTGTGATTGATGCTCTATTAATAGATTTATTCCTTAGATCTGAATCATAAACAAGATATACTTTCAAGACACAAGACTCTGGTATCAGTCTCTCACACAGTGTGGAATATTTTAAGAGCCTCAGTCAGCCTTTAAAAAAGATTCAAGTCTTCTTTTACTATTTACTGGCTGCATTTCTTTCTCCAGATGAGAAATTCAACTACTGGCAAGTTTCAGGAGTGTCCAAAAATGTGTTACATTTCTTATGTTATTTGACATTTTTTCAGTAATAAAAAAAACTTACCATTTTCAACTGATTCAACATTTTGTCTTTGCCATATTCTTCGTGTAACATTGATTTGTAAATTTTTTCCCTTTCAAAAATATGTTGCATTTTTATATACATTGCAGCTTTTCTGAAAATTATATTCTTTTATACCACACCTCCAAATATACTCATCTTTCCAAACTCAAATTAAGTACATTTCAGGATTGCAGTGAGCAGCCTTCTTGACCTTACAGGGCCACATCCCAAAATTTCAGCCAAAATACTTATATTGTATCCACTTGAGAGCATAAGGGAGCTCTGAAAGGAGCTCGTGGGCAAGAGAGAACAGTATCTTTCAGCAGAACCCAGCAAAGCTACTTTAAGCAGAATCTGGATATTCACTTCTCTGAAATAAAGGTTTGGATTACTCAGCAACCTCTGTCCCAGCACAGTCCACCTGTGTCCTGCCATGAAACCCCTGGCACCAGAGCTACACTCTCACTGATGAACTGTTGGCAGGTCATGACCCATTTTTAGTTACCCTTGCCATGTGATTGCACTATTGCATTTGCCTCTCAGTCTAACAAGGACAAAACAAATACCTAATCAGATTACATAAAGAGAAAACAGACAGAAGAGTTAAAGGAAGACCCTCCTAGTAAATTTTTGAAGAGGGTCCAAAGCTTTTTCTCCTTTTACCAGAGATCTGTGATATCTACTTGTAAGGTACATCCTTGTCCAGGCAAAGATGATGACAGTCTGTTACTGTAACTGGGTTTTCTGCTGTTTGAATGGTACAGTGAGGACCTTTGTCTACTGATCCTAATCTAAAAAAACTTCTGATAAGGCAGATATACATAATGCCCCATTATGAATTTACCACCTCACCTATTTATTAAGTTTTTAAACCTTGGAAACTACATTCATTAAGACATATAGCAGAGTAAAGCATTACTGATTTTTCCATGCTGGAATTTTCGGAATTAAGATTTTCCACCTATTAACTCAAAAAAAATTAGAGGGGAAGCAAAACCTTATCAGATAATGAACAAATTTCTTTCCTAAGCACTGTTTCAGTAGCGTGCAGAGAATAAACAACTGTGTAACACTATGAACAGAAGGGAAAAAAATTTAACAGATTCTCAGTAAGTGTGTGCCATCCATTTCGTGCAATGAGACAGACATTCCCACAGGGAATAACTGTGATTCTGTGATTCAAGATCATAAGATTAAAATATATATACAGCAAATTGGACTGTTTACACAGGCAATATTAACTGTGACAGTGTTCACCTTCAAATGTTTGTCTTTGCAACCTTAAAAAGGATCTTTTAACACAGTTCCTCTAAAGTGTACCATTACAAATGAAAACTGAGAAACAATTCATTGTCAGGCAATGTGTTTATACATCTCTAAATAATCCTGCATACCAAACTCACAGTTTATCTTTTTTATTATTACAATGCTAGACTTAGTATCATTCCTTGCTTGGCCATATATTAGCTATATACAAAGGCCGAGCTTTACTGAATAAAATTGTCCAAACAACAGTATTGGATGCTAGCACACACAATGCCACCCATATCAAACCCTCATAATGTTTCACATTAAAGAAAGGAAATTCATAGTTCATGTGATTTAGAGATTCATACAGCTAGAAATGTAATAGAGCCTAAACTGCAAATCAGAAATATTACAGCAAGGAATGTCTGCAGACAACTCAACTCCAGCAGAGAAACTATTCACAAGAGGTAGAGAAAAGAAATGTTAGATAAATCCATAAAGTCTATATGAAATTCAGCAGATAATACAACAGCTACATGTATATGGAAACTGCTTTGCTATACTTTACAAAAAATAAAGCCATGTATTTATTCTATTCAAGAAGAACAGAACATCTCAGGGTATTAGCATTTTGGCAGTAGTCACAGCCTACTTCTGTGTAAGAAACATTAGTAAATGCAATGCTTAAACTGAACCATGGCCATTCAGCTTGTAACATAGCTGTGGTAACCCACATGCTATTCTACCTGGTCCATGGGCAGTCTGCTAGGTCTCATTCAGCAAATCAATCTTTTAAATGCATGTACTCAAAGTCCATACAACAACTTTAACTTAGAACCCAGGATAAAAAATGCTATGCAAAAACAGTCTTGGAAAAGAAGACCGAAGATTATGACAGCTGTTAGAAGACATCAGAATGGTTTCAGTTTTGCATGACAGAAAAATATTTATATGCACCTACCTCACAGCTTAAATTATTTTCTCCAACACAGTGTATCTTGTCCCAACTTGATAATTTCTGTTTTCTATGGGGACTTTTGTTTTCTATGGTGTATTTTCTATATCACTGTTTTTCAATCCTTTATTTCAGCAATCTCAAAGTAATTTCCCAGTCTGTATCACTTTATCTGCCCTTACCACTTTGTCTCAATGTTATCATCACCATTTTCTAGCCACTTGCCCTCATCTTTCCAGTGTTCTTTCAGCATCATCACAAAGTATTGTCTCACCACTAATTCCCTGCACACAATCTACTCAGTTCAGTCTCAAGGCTCAGGATCGACGGAATGTCTCTTAAAGGAAAATTTCTACTTCACTCAGTCTCAGAATAATATATGTGTACATAGTTTATTTTTCTTTTTCATCTATAGCTGACAAATAATTTGCTAAGTGTGCAAAAAATTATCATAGGTAAATTATTATGCACATAGAAAAGCCTCACATAAAAGTTTCCCCAATTATGCAAAAACCTTAAAGAGGGATTTAACTTTTTAATGTATATGAAATATAATAACTATAGCATGGCTTCAGATATTGCAAAAAATTTCATTGTTGAGGACTTACATCAAATGTAAGGTACAATGAAGAACTGTTGCTGTACAAGGGAACACAGAAACAACCCATGTCTTACTAGCTCCTCTCTAAGTCTTTTTGATTGTACAAACGCAGAGTATATGCCATAATACATAAAGCAATTTATAAGATATGTAAATACATATGATGACAGGGTCTAACAACCAGGAAAAAGATATAACACATATTTTTATAAAACTTATCTAAGATATGAGAGGTTCAGTCTTCTTCCCAGATATTTTTTCTTGCCCCCTTCTAAAAAAGTCAGCATCATATAGGAAAATTTAAGGTGACAGTCAGATCAATTGAATAATTTGTTCTACAGTATTTTGCTCACATATCTATTAAAAATTAGGAAGAGTGGCAAAGACTTCACCACAGCACAGAGCTTTTTAAATCATAAAATGTTTATCAGTTTCTGTGACAACTCAGTAGATTACTTCTATCTTGGAAAAAGCATCACTAGAAGATATGTGCTTGCACTTCTGTGTTCTCACCTAGTCTTCACATTTGATTCTCCCTTCACTACTTACCTCTGGCTGATTAGAAACGTTAAGAATGAGGGCCCACAGATCAGCTCGGAGTGCTGTTGGACATCCCTGACGAACATACTGCTGAGCTGCAGCACTATCCTGCTCTGCTAAAACTGTAAGAAACAAAACAGGTAAAGAGTTGATGTAGTGTAAGACTTCTACCAAACACCCTAATTTTTAACTTTAAAAACTGGCTTATCATGCTGTAAGCATTAGCTAATAGGAAAATACTGAAAAGATGTGGTTTCCACACTGCAATTTTTAAGTAATTCCTTGGGAAACAAGGCAATTGGTATTAAACAGCAAGGCTGTACTACATTCTGTCATAAACCAGCATTTAGTATGTACACATGACTATATCAAGGCTAGTTGCAAGTACTAAGCTGGCATCATGCAGAACAAGCAGCCATTTACAGCCACAAAATACTCCTGGTTTACCTATGAGTGATATCTCAGTTCAAATAGGACATTTCCACTCATTCTGGCTTTTTTGTGTCTCCCTTCTTTTCATGTTAACTGTATGAGTATCTTCACAAATAACTGTGGGGCCAGAATTTTCCATTCCAGAGTACACTCTCACGTTCTCTAATCACTGGTGTATTTACTCCAGAGAATAAAGACTTCAAAAGATGTTGGTTTGCCTTCATATTGACATAAAACAAATACTCTACTGCTGACAGCTTTGCTTATTAGGGTCACTGCTGTGAAGCTTTAGTCTACCGTGTCACAAGGGCCTCATGCTGAATACAGTACTGTATATACCGTAACAGAGATTATCTCGTTCCCTACTTAAATCTATAAACTTGAATGACATACATCTTTAGCTATCGTAATCTGGTAAAAGTGTTCATCACCAAGGGTATGTGATTAACTGTACCCTGATAACCAAGATGTTTTTCACAAAAGAGGGAGAGAGTTGGGAGAAATTTCTGTGTTATTATCTAGACTTTACACAGGTGTTTGACTGCTACTCGGAAGTTTCTAAATCCACATCCTCTGATTTTTCTGAAGTGTCTATGAAACAGCTTGCTTTTCTATATCTCACTGAATTTGATATTCACAATATCTGCTCTGATATGACTTAGAAGAATGAGGTTTTGAATTAAATATCTATCTAATTGAGTTTTCTTTCCTTCCCTTTTTGCTTAAATACTGAATAGACCAGCTTGCCAAATTTGTGTTTAACTTCCAGAGCTCTAACACAGACATTTCTATGAACATTTGTTCCTGCATGAAGAGGGCCAAAAACCCCATTCCTACATTCTCCACAGAACTTCAGAAATACTGTGATTCATCTTGGCCTCCATGAGTATTTCCCTTATTTTTTCTTACTGACATACAAAATATTAAGAAGTAGTTTTGGTATATACAAGGTGAGTTTTCCTAAACATAACAAAATAAAATCCTCAGACTTGGCAATACATCTAATACAAAAGCAAAATCAATACCTCAGCGGCAAACAAAGTCATAGGTAACACCTATTAGAGCATGCAGCAGGATTCCCACTGAATGAAAAGGGATTTCAGTTTATAGTCAAGGTACTTAACATACATATTTACAAAATTTTTAGTCTTTGAATTTAGGAAAAGCAAAGGCCTTCTCTAGAATAGAGCTGCTCGGTATAGACAAGAGATGACAAATATGAATAACACTGTGGAGTTGAATGAATGGCTCAAGAAGCCCAGAAAATATAGCTTATTTGGAAGAATGGGAAAAGAACAGACAGGTAGACAATACCTAACAAGTTGCTCTTGGATTAGAAAATTGACAGTGCTAGACAGAAAGATGACGACAAAAGAAGTAAGAAAGAAAGATCATTGTTTTGTTACTGCAACAAAAAAATTAGGATGGAGCACTTTTGGGACAGTATCCTGCCTATTTTTTCCTTTGATGATAATGTTCAGCAGGAATCAGAAGAGACAGTAGTGAGTAAATATTGGTGGATTTCAACCATTCCTTTTATGTTTCTTCTATAGTATTTAATAGTTTAAGTTTGCTTATTTCTTTTAACTTCCCCTTCCTTTTGTAGGTTATTTCTTAACCTACAAAAACCATCCTGGCACTTCCCAGAAAAAAGCAGTATAGAGAGACAAGTGACTATTCCATAGTGGCTAAGTACTGCAGTATTCTGCAATTGCAACTGATTATTAAAAAGACTATTCTGATACAAAGGCACAGATCCCATTACAGTAATGAGAACTTCATGTGCAGAGAAGGGACTCCACAGAATTTTGATTTCAAACTGAAATTCAGTAGTGGAAAAAGTTAAGTTGCCACCAAAAAGATGTCTATGTGCTTCCTATTTTGTTTTTATTGAAATACCTGTGGAGCTTTTTATCTGGTAGCTCTTTACTGGTATACTGCAAATGTTTCCTTTTCTGTCCCTGTCTAAATGACAACAGTATTAGTGATTGTCTATCTAAATTACAATGGTATTATTGATAATGCTTTGTGCTAGTCTAAGTTCTTAAAATTCTAAGAGCTATATGCAAATACAAATTTACTACATGCATTCTTAACTACTCACAGTTTATTACAGATAAAAACAGATCCGTACCTTTCTGCCCAACACGTACATGTTCATTTTCAAAGAACTCTAGAAAACAGACACAGAAAAGCATGGCAAAAAATAAATGAAAAAGACACTCCAGCTGATAAAGTATTTTGTATTTTTACCCCTATTTACTGCTAACATCACTGAAAGTTAACCTGCATCAGACTCAAAGTTCTTTTTTGAAAACTAATTTTGTGTTTCAAAAACACAAATATCAAAGCAGCAGTATACTACATGATTTTCAATTAGGCAAATTTCCGTTTAAAAAGAAAAATCTCGTGATACTGCAGTGATTCCCATTTTTATGTGGAAAGACCATTTCAAACACCTCTTCCTACAGCAACAGATGCATACATGGAAAACCAACAGAGATTATACACTATTTAAATTACTGAATATTAATATATGGCTATGTCCTGTAATATTTTCCTGAAGAGTTATTTTAAATCTGTTTGTATGTATATTTGTGTGTATATATAATATGATATTATATATATAAAATATGATATTATATATATATAAAACATAATATTATATATGTATTTAAAAATACGCCTGTTAGCTAGATTAATGTTTACTGATAATTTCTGTATTTCTGGAAACAGGCAATATGGTTCTCTAGATCCTGAAGTGTTCAAACATATTGAAATTAATGTATTCTCTACTTAAGATGACGACTTTAAATCTTCTCCAAATAGGACTCTTCATATATGCAATGTTTTCTATTGTTAGCTATACTTTACTACAAAAATCACTACAATCATAGCTACAGAACAAATATTTATGGTTTGCTATGGGAAAAATACACATTTTTTGATAATTGCGAAGGATTCTACTCATTAGTGTTCTGTTTGAATGACTGGTACATGGCATTAGCTTACCAGGAGGCACTTGTGCTGAATCATCAATACCTAGCTGTCCTATATTTAAGCCTAGTTCACTAAAGTCTTCTTTCTGAAAAGGAACAGAATCATAACAAAGTAATTAATTTGTTTGATTCTCTAAATCACTTGAGGTTTCTTCTGAAAGGCTTAATGTGAATATTTTCTGAACCAAATTAAGTCCTAAATGCATACATTTGAAATAGAATCTCACATTAATTCTTATCCTAGTTTTAGTTAGAAGCCCCAAGTTTGCATGTCAAGTATGAGCTACACCTGGATGTAGTGAAGTGGTGAATGAGAGATCAGGTTAAGGATCTCTAATTCCCATCTCTTTTCCAACCCAGGTGAAAGTTTTTCTACTAGCATAAAATGTCCAAAAGCCTCATCAGTGAAGCATTTAAAAAAACTCTCCTATATAACACACTAGTACTCAAACATTTCTTTTCATTTACAATCTGACAATAAAGGAATTTAAAATTATATTCAGAAGAAAGTCAGAAGCTAACTCATTGTCAGGCTACTGATTTTGTAAAGAATCTGCAGAATTGAGATGTGCTACAAATTTGAAGCTTCTTATATAAAAGAAAAATGATTAAGTGAATAACATGTACAGATGTGTATTTTTGGCACAAATTAAACCTGTGTGGCATAAAATGAAAATTTCCCTCCTGGCAGAAATTTTACTGTTTATGTTTTATTTTTCATTAAAAATATTTTTTCATTGAATTTCTTTATGCTCTGTATTTTAACTACATATTTAGATTGATTTTCACTTCCAAAAGGAGAAATTTATGATGATACTAATATTCATTTTTATTAGTTAGAATAATTTTCATTAGCAAGAAAAAATAACTCTTACAGAAACATCTTATAAGAAAAAAATATACTTACCAATTCTGGAATATCTTTAACTCTTAAGGGAACCTGAATTAGTCCCAAATGATTTCTGAAACTAGGCTGCTCTCCATTTTCATAATTTGGGTTTCGAAGATTCATCAGTACCTTAAAAATTTTAGCTCTGTCATTTCTTGCTTACATTCAGAACTCTTCTCAACATCACCAGCATTACAAACAGTACATTCAGCATAAAACATCATTTCCCACAACTTATATATACAGACAGAAATTATCAAATTATATCTCAACATTTTCAAAATCAAAAAGTACTGACATTTTTAAGGAAGCTAACATAGTCTACATTGAAAAGTCAGCACAATAAAAAAGCAGAAATAATTTTTAATATATGCAATTAAGTGCTGGCTACATAGTAATGTCTTGACTAAAATTTACTTCCTCACTTAAGCCATGCCAACAATATATTTCTGATGGCTACAGTATCCCGGATATTCTTCAGCATTACTCTTCTCTGAAAGAATCTTTATCCATTTTCTTACACTGCCAATCTTACAGAGCTTCCAATAAAAATGCTATGTAATTTGCTACTAAAATAATTCTTTACTAAATAACAATATATCAAAATATATTCTTTCATATAAGAAAAAGAAATTACAGAATTGAAAACTTAAAGCAAATATAATTTAAAGGACAAGGAATCATATCAAAGAAAGTAATGGTGACCTATAAGGGATTTTACAGTCTCTTTCATGCTGTTATTCCAAGGTACAGATTTTGATATGATTTTGAACTGCAAAGATTCTTTCTAAAAATTTCCAGCTTTTATGAAATTTTTTCATAACATCATACCTCTACAATTCTCACTCTTGTAAGTATTCTAATACCATATAATCTCACTGTCAGACTTACTAATTTAAAGAAACTGCAAACTCTGGAAAGAAAACAGTATAAAAGAAAAAGAGAGTGCTCATGAGGGTCACTGAATAAAGCTAAAAGAGAAAGACAGATTAATTTACAGATCCAAGATTAAAAACACACCATGGCTGTTAGTACAATGATGGAGCACAAAATATATAAAATATTTTCAACATTGTTTTGATTAACTGAACAACAGGAAGAGTATGTAATAAGTACTGTTTTACTATGATGTTCTGTGCTCAAGTCATAGAAAATTATGAATAATACTGACATTTAAGACTTTAAAGATTCTACAGTCACCAATTTCTTAATGGTACAGTTTGATTACATACAAAAGCCTTGAAATTCCATACAGTCCTGTTTCATGCTTGATTTTTTACAACCTTCCTAGATGACCTACAATTTCAACTGCATACAAGTCTGCAATCTACTACCAAACAGTCTATTAGCTCCACATATTGTGATTTATGAGCTTAATATATTGGAATTGAAAATGTAAAACAGTTTACAAAATCAGTTGAGAATCACTCTCCAAGGAGAAAAAGTTGGGCCCACTTTGGGGCCCAAACTATGGCTATGCTTTAGAGAAGTTTATCACAGGTTCAATTTAAACCTAGTTCAATTTAAAACTGCAGTTAAAAAAAAAAGAAACAATAGCGTTTTGTTTTGTAAACCAAACATGGATTCATAAAAAACATGCCAAATTTCACTTGCTATAAATGACAACTAGTATGAAATACACTTAGCAATTATTTTTCCCACTTCATATAGAAGACTATAATGGATACATGCCAATGGCTAAGTATTGTTTCATAGAGGCTTACCTCAAGAAAATCTTTAGGTGCATAAACAGGCCGGAAAAGACTTAGATCTGAAGTAACATTTCAATGACACTATGTTACAATCAGAAGATCAAAAAAACATGTGCCATATCTGTAACACAGTCTAGCAATTTAAATAACAGATTAGAGCAAAGATCAAAATAACATCATCACAAATATCATGGCAACAACCACCACATATTCTGTCATGACTATACTACTGATAATTGCCTTATTTTTGTAAACCCCAGATAAATGAAGAGGCGGGTGTTCTTCAAGGTCCCTTCCAGACCAAACCATTCTATGAAGAGAACAGTACTCACAGGAAGCTTTTACTTAATCCTTGTAAGTGTTTAGACTGAATAATTCTTAGACTTAAGAAAGATATGATTTTCAAAAGCAGGATATTTTTAACAGCTTGGATTTTTCAATGTTACACGTACTGCTGTCAAATGAAAACTGGGAAGCAGTACTAAAAAATCCATGAAAAGTGTTTGCCATCAGAGAGGTGGGTAGTGTGATACAAACCAGCACCTCTGCAAAATCCTTTTTAAGGAACTTGGGTATGAACTGGCATGAGAGTTAGCCTTGCTCTCCCAAAGTTTAAGATCACTGATTATTCTGTGCAAAAGTTATTTTTATCTTTTGTCAAGAAAACATCTGAGCTTAATTATCCATAGTTCTGAACATTTTCTGTTAGCCTGAGTTTACAATAAGAGGAGCTGTGTCCTAGTTGAATAAATCTCTAAAGCATTGGAATATGGAGTATAACACAATAACCTCTCGGTAATGATTCAATGTTAGTACAATAACTTGAAATAACAAGGAAATAAGTATTTATTTATGCATAATGACACATTACCAGTGGAGGAAAGATCAAAATCAATTTGCCTTGAAGAGATTAGATTAACCTTTGACTGCTAAGTAAGTCATGTGCATGCTGCCTTTCTATGTACAAAACTTTAATGCATGTAAATGTAGTTGACCTTACCTGGTTCATCAGTTCCCATTTCATTCCATTTATTAAGCAATTCTTTTTGTTCATTTACAGGCCTCTGAAAGGCACAAAAAAGTGCATCTTCTTTTTTATTAACAGAAAGAATAAAAACATGCTAATTTCAAATATGCATTCATTTCAACTATACATTAAGGCAATCTTTTACAAAATAGCAATACAAACTTATTTGCTTACAAATTATCCCTAGCCTGAAAGTACATTACACTGTAGAAAGCCCAAGTCCCAGTTCCCAGAAGGAAAGAAGCCCATTAAATAGTTTCAGGTGTTTACTAATGATTTTAGGATATTTAATACTCAATTTTGTGTTACTGAAGATTTCCTGCCCATTTCATAGAGCTGTTGGACTCTATCAGTCCCTGGCAGTCATGAAAACCAAACACAGCTCATGATGAACCATAGAGGTTCTGCCACCTATCACAGAGGTATAACAGGAGAATGACCAAAACATTCTAATGTTACTCCCCAATTCCATGATCTTTAAAACTAAAGCCTCTATATTAATTAAAAAAAAAAAAAACCCAGACCAGAATGAATGACAAACAAAATCAGCAATGTACCAGTTTCCTTCTCTCCTCATGTACAACTTCAACTAAAGCCTCCTCTGCACACACAGCACATCTGTATCCCACACAGGCTGCACAAGTTATACAGTTGAGTCTGCACACAAAACACTCTTAAGAGCAATGAACATAATAATTAGCTTTCCAACATGCTGCTCCCTCAAGAGGATAATTACTGCAGCAGCAGAGGAAAATCTACCTAGAGCCTTCATCTTCTCCCAAGTTGAGCTGATGCATTCATTGCCACCATCTCTGAAAATTACTCTGCATTAAAATTATTTACATACTGAACCTGCAGGTCTTGGTAGCCATGTCTAAAATGAATATTACCTTACAAGTGTGCAAGACGAGGCCTAATTTCAGAAAAAATGTCAGTTTGAAAACAGAAAATTAATAACACATTACCTTCTGTGCCAGTGGGATATTGAGTTCTGTGCACATGCTGTTCAGACTTTTCAGAATTCGCTTCTCCCAGCTTCCCTAAAAGATAACACACAAAAGATAAATTATAAGGAATTTCTTTTTCCTTAAAATTGAATTTAATATGCAATAACAAGTAGTTTTTTTGAAATCATATATATATATATATATATAAAAGGATAACAAGAGTCACTGCAAATATATGAAGGGAATATTTTACACAAATATATGAAGGGAATATTTTACACATCTGCAAATATATGAAGGGAATATTTTACATGATTTTACATGATTTTACATGGAAACAACAGATCAAACAGATTTCATTCTCTACAATACAAGAAAGAACCAGAAAATTTAATTGTTCATATTTCAGATCTTTAAAAAAAGCATGTATTTCACTATTACTGACTTTTATATATGTTTAATGATGAAGCTTCTTTATAGATCAACATTTAACAAAGTTTTCAAACAATTTTAAGAGGTCAATCAACTGTGTATAACAAATACCTTTTCCACTTTAGGGCCTGAAGAGACTGGCAGTCTTTCTCCACAAAAAGTATCTTAGATGTTGTCAGAAATTAAGGAAAGTTAGAAATCTGGTATTCTGTAATGCTTAAAAAAATAGTTCTTCTAACACAATGCTCAGGAAATAGTTGTCTAGTAAGAGAAAACCAGAAGTAGACAATACCTCAGTGGCCAGTGGACAGCTTAAAAAGCAACCAATTCTGACAATTGCATTAGGCTTCAGTAGTGCCTGCTCCATAGCTAACTCTTCTGAAGTTAATGCCAATTAGTACTGACTTCCTTGTCAATGGACTTAGTACTTTGATTCCGTGATTACAGCATCACTGGTGGGTTTTATACCTAATTCAGTTTTCTGTGGATGACAAGCCAGACCTCAATCACATGAATGCAAAGACTCCTCTTAATTTCATTTAGTTCTATTTATTACTTGCAATTTGCTCTACACACAAATTTTACAACAGTTAGTTATTGTTTAACCACACTTCTCAAAGTTCTGTCTGAAAGAGGCTGCAGTTTATTAGACAGGAAGCAAATGAAGGGATGGACAGTTAAAAAAAATTTAGATCTTGTCTATAATTATTTCATTTTAGCTTTCATTTACACGATCATTTACAAGATCCTCTCATACGTTTTTCCATCAAAAAAAATAGCTATCTTTCACCAGAAATTTTCTCACAATCTAATCATCCCTTCACTTTTTTTTTTGCATAAACAAAACAGATCTGATTTTGAATGTAAGGAATGTTTTCCAAATTGCATACCTTTTATCATACTCT
Source organism: Dicaeum eximium (assembly GCA_013396995.1). Lineage (NCBI taxonomy): Eukaryota > Metazoa > Chordata > Aves > Passeriformes > Dicaeidae > Dicaeum > Dicaeum eximium. The sequence continues at coordinate 3,418,562 of VWZP01008431.1, read as the reverse complement.
GTAAAATATTTAACTGTATTATCATATTTCAATTCTTTTCACCATTCCTCACTTTTGCCCTTTTGATTCTCTCCTGTTTGGCTGAGGGAAAGTGAGTGAGTGTCTGAGCTGCCTACCAGGGTTAACCCACCCAGAGAACATGAATGACTAATACTCTTTGAAATAGGGAATCAAATTTTGAAACCAGCAAAGACAGGACTTCTCTTGCTCATTTTTAAACTACTAGAATAACAGGCCTTTCTACATACAGCTAAAAACACTGCAAGTATTACATACATTTTTGTAAAATAATAACCCATGAAACTGGTTCAGACAAACATGCATATAGATATATCTCTGAGGTTTTTGCATTAATAAACTAGTAAGAGTGATTCTTTTCAAGCACCAAATTGTGGCATCACATTTCACACCACACAAGAAAGACTGATTAAAGCAATCTTTAGCCCCAAATCCTAAAGACCAAAACCCAGGACAGAGAGGTAAGACTTAGGGGAATAAACAACAATAAGATTGCAAAAGTAACACAATTTGTTGAGCATTTCGTAAAAGAATACTGTAATGTATTTCTAGGCACAGTGGAGTTAAATACACCTTTATCCCTAGCTCACGTTTTGGTTAGATCATATTCTTGAAGCTTGGTTTTTTTTGGTTTTTTTTTTTCATTTTTATGTGGATTTTTTTTGTTTATTTCAAATGGCATATATCGGCAAAAAAATTAAACAAGCAAAAGTATTTTTTCACTGACACCAATAATCCTCATTTAATCCTTACAGACCAGTTTCTCTTATTCTCCTTCAATATGCCTTAAGCTCCTTAGCTCTGTATTTTTCATCTTCCTTTCACATTTCTAAGTACTAAATATATCTCTTCTTTCTGAAGACCTCGCTATCTCTGCAGCCTGTTACCTTTCATCAGGAAACTGCCTGCGTCCCTTCAAAAAACTGGTTTTGTAACTCTAAGTGAAATGACCTATAGCTACCCCTTTTTTCTTTCTCAATTAAACCAAATTCTCTTCTTTAACATATTCATATCATCTCTATTCTACATTTTTCACCTACTTGCCACTATATCCTACTTCCTTTGTAGGCTGGAGAATTACTTGAGCGTTTTCCATATTTATGTAAAATGTCACATATACAGTATTACTATTAACTTTGATGCAATTACAAATCTGTTCTTTCCCTAAGGTATAAAACCTAGAACACAATAACATTCTACAAAGTAAATCTCAAATAGTCTAATTAAAGCTCTGATATGAATGGTAAAATTGAACCAACCTGTGCTTTCCTCATATAGGCTAAAGGTTCTTTAATATGTTCAGGTGGTGCTGCAGGATGACAGGGCGAAGGAAACCTTAAGAAGAAGATATGGTAATTTTAAATATTCTGATGTTTTATTTTGCTTAATTAATTCTGTATTTGTAAACCTGAATATAACTTCTTTCATGAGAGCACTAGCAAAAACAGAAGTTTATGTTGATCAAAACTGAGTATTATTTTTATTTTTTCCTCATCCATTCTATGCATACAACTAAGATAACAATATGCAAGAATTAATAACATTTCAACATGAGTTCTTCTTGTATTAAAAATAATGCTCCCTTATAATTTCACATTTATTTAAAAAAATAAAATAATTACATTAACAAATCAGGTATTTTAAAAGTGTATTCTCTTCACATCATGTCATCTTTACAATTCCCTGGAACTTTCCATCTCCAAGTCATCACATTTTTTTCAAGAGGCAAATTTTTTTTTGAGGGTCTCTTTTTAAAAATCAGTAGCGAACATGTACATGTCCAAAGTAATTAGAAGTTTGAGTGAGGTGTTGACTTAAGCAAAATTGAATATCGACTCATAAATTACATGATGACAAAATATAAAAGCTGGAATAAAAATTAAAAACTAAACCAAAACTCTAATTTATCTTTCAGTAGTGCAGGTTATTTCCAATGAGTTTTTAACTAACATTTCATCCAGTTTAATTTTAAGTGTCTCAAATGTCTTTCATGAAACAAAATTTACATATAGTTTCTCTAACAATTGGCCTGAATTTTCATTTGCTTGAATGCATTCAATCAGTTCCTATCATATGTTTTATGAAACTCTTCCCAAATTTCTTCCTATTTTTAACAGGTAAGGTCATTCTTGTGCTTACTGCAAATTTGTTACGGACTATTCTGTCCCAATGTGTAAAATAGAATCAATATCAACAGATTTCAGAAATGCTGTTTCTTGCAATGCTCATGAAGTCATGGTGTTCATAGTTAATTTCAATTTTCAAGGGCAAATTTCATTATTTTGCTGCTTATTTCCGTGCATTACCCCTAGAGACAGGTAAATATTTTTCCCTGGAAAGATATGATGAAGATGAATCCTTACTAACAGATAGAAGAATTTTGCTGAATTAAGTCACTCATACTACTAAATACACATAGTGCTAAACTGGTAACTCTAACAAGCTTATTTAAATTAGCACAAATAGACTTGCATACACATTTCTTATTTTATAGTTGCATTTATGGCTATATCTGTTATGAAATTCACCTTTCCACTGTGCCAGAATGTAAAGACAAATTATGCTTCCCAGAAGTCTAATCCGAAGTTTGCTGAACAATAATAAAAAGGAAACTTTACCAATTTGACTGTGTTTATAAACATATCCCAAGCACGATGAGCACTGACCTGAGAAACCTAGAGATCCAATATCTTAAATATTTTAAAAAAATTAATACAAAAAATACGTGTAATGCTGTGATAAGTACCTCAAAACTCACTTGCAGCAACTACTTCATTTACATAAGAATTATATTATAACCCTTGGTACCTTTGGAAGTAAAGCAAAAAGGAAAATACTAAAGTAACTATGAAATGTGGTGATATTTATTTCACTTATTCTTTAAAATGCACTTGAGTCCAGTATTTTGACTAGGATCAAAAAGAAATAATGGCACTTTAAAAATAGAAACTAAGCAGGTACCCTTGCTATGACAGATAGTGCAGATTATAGTAACACACCATACACCTCTATAAACAAATGGATCAAAAGTAAATCATGTGAGTAGAACTCATTAAGTGAAAATACTAAATAAACTCACACATTGAGTTCACTATAAACAGCATTCTGAAGCTTCTTTTCCCAACCTGTTAAAATAAAAAAACAAGAAGACAACTTTAGTAATTAATACTAATGGAACATCAGTCAGAGGCTGCTTTGCCGTCAGGAGTTTTATGTCTGGTCTCAGTTCATGTCTAGCTACCAGAGAGACAAGAAGAGACAAAGAAACCTTAATCTAATTAAGACAGGAAAACTGCAAATTGAAACCTCTACAGAGACCGATTATCCTTTATTTCCATCTCCTGTTCAAATAATTACAATACAGTTTTGGTTAAAAAAGTTACATTCTATTTTTAAAGCCATCATTTTATTAAACCAACAATTAATATTAATAGACACAGTGTTCCTCATGATTATAACTCTTAGATCATTTATCATAAAATCCCCACATTATAGTAACATAGCCTACAACTTCCAATGCAAATGGGAAATTTAACTAAAGGTAAAATTCTCAAGAGTATCTCCATGGAAGTTAATTTCCATTTTCAGTGACTGCACTCTCGTTTCACTCAGAACTTTCAAAAAAAGCACCAGTATCTTATAAAATGATAAAAGCACTTTGCATAGTATGTTTTTCAAAATGCAGATGGAATTCAACAACACTTTGCCTTTTAAATTTTCCCTATCTGATTTAACAATCTGGAATCACTGAATGTCTGCTTCTGGCTACTGTCAGTGACAAGACCCCAAGCTCCACAAACTACTGTTTTCATCACTTATATCACATATGTTCTTACATACATCTATCCTATTCACAAATATATCAATGAAGTATTACAAACCTGATGTCTTCAGAAAATCCTTAATATCCTCTTTTAGAGATTCCAGCTTAATTTCTGGTTTGTGTAGGCTAACCTAATATGAAAAATAAATAAACAAGCATCAAGAACTAAAGAGAAATTATATTATTCAAGTTATGAAGTAAGTAATGAACATGCTTAAGGTTACACACAAATGGCTATAGCAGTCAAAAATATCAGTTAACTTTTTTCTCACTCAATGTCTTTGCCCTTTTCATCAATGCTAAAAGGTGTATGTGGGGAAGAAGAGAGAAAAAAGAAGTAGAATATGCAATGAATGCATATAAATATACACTATTAATAATCTGAGCAAATACCCCACATACTTAGGCCAAATACTAGACTACACACATTAAGGAATTGGTCATAAGGTACACATGGAAAAAAAACTAGAAGCCAATCCCTATATTTCACCTGAAAGAATTAGAACTGAAAACATTCCATAATTTTTCACATAACCTCCCACGGTTCACGTCTTCCAGGTAAGAAATGCCATTTTCAAACAAAAAAAAACCAACTGTGCACCAAACATTCCCTACTGCAGCTGTGACTACTGGGTATATACAACCTTTTGCAATCAAACGCACTCAACACACTAACCAGCACTAACCAGCTTTACAACCCCACAGATGGTGCTGCACATCTTTCAGCAACAGCAGGACCAGCTGCTACAGCATCTCCTTCTTCTACAGCTAGACCAAGAGGAGAAATGAATACATCACAAAGGCCCAAAGGGACAACAAGCAGAAACTCAGAAGTTTCTGTGAAGTGCCTTCCGATACATATTCTCCTAAGCATGGTACATGGCAGTAGCTGATTAACATCAGATAATAAAGCTAAAGGTTTAGAAAAAAAGAGCAATGCTGCATGCTAACTTGAAAATAACACCAGAAGATCTGTGTGTCCACAGCCATAACAGCACCAGGCATATGTTAGAAGCATATGGCCATATCATCTACATAGAAATGTGCGACATGTCTTACCAAAAGCTACTCAACAATATGCTGTAGGCATATCAGCCACTGATTCTATTGCAGCAAGCTTTCCTGCCGCAATAAAATTTTAATTAATAATTAAAAATAATCTTTCACCAATTTGTGGAGTTTTCCAGCCCCAACATCACTGCTGAGAGCATGGCATGATTTAAGTCCATGGCACACAACTAAAACTTCAAAATCCTGTAATTTGCCTTGCAATTTATACATAGAAAAGGGTGTTTCTGCACTAGAAAAGCTGGTCTAGGTGAATTCACAATGCAGAATTTTAAGAAAACCTTTCCATTTTCCCCACATGAAAAGAGGAATGCACAATAATGGAGAGAACGATAGCATAAGCATTTCTGCTCTTATTTCAAGTCCCCTTGCCATTACAGGTAAGGAAGGCATTTATATTTGGTTTATTGACTGCAATAGCAAAGAGACTATTTCTCAGTATGCTTCTGAGAAAGAAAGGTCATCATAAGCACAGACCAGGTGTGGTGAGGTTCATAATTCTCGTGTCAAATGACAAACATGTATTCCATCCAGCACAATGGTAAAAGCTGGCAAAGGATTGTTACTAATGCCTGGGAAACAAACATTTTTATGTGGGTTCTTGGGCAGTTCACAAAATACCCTTTTAAGCAAAAACCTCAAGGAGTATTTTATGAAGAATTCCTTCTGAAGCTATTTTGATGGAAAGTCCTATGTTCTTTTTGGACATTTGTCATGCTGAGGGTTTTCTCTGCTGCAAGGCAGTGGTTTTGTGCTTTTCCTGTAGAATTTTTAAATAAAGTAACACACATCAAGCAGGGCAGATTTTGCCATACTGTTCCTCATAAGTTTTTGTGCACCCTTTTGTAAATGTTCAGCTTTGTCTTTGAGTTAAATATGGGTAATTCTAATCTCAAGGTCCATAGGGTGTTTACCTGTCAGGTCTGGCACACTTTTTGGATATACAAATAATCCCCTCACAAACACAACTCATTGACATATGATAAATCACACAAAAAAAAGAGAAAGCTCCTGTACAATCTGCTATAAAATGGGTTAACTATCTTGACATTGAAAACAGAACAAGAAATTAAGGAAGTGCAATCAGAACAGTATTTTAATTCTCTGCTGTTCACACACCTGTGAGCTCTTGGCTTATTAACGAGTATCTGACACACCTATTGACAACAATAGGAGTTTTTTTGGAGATTCCTGAAAATTCTGGAAATTGATACAGCATATCGCATTAGAAGGCATTAAGGAGTTCAGTCCACAGACTACTTCCCATTTTCCCTGTCAGGCCAAAAGAACAACAGAAGTCTCTCTCGAAAACTGCTGTTCCCAACAGAGCCTGCTCCCCAGCTGCAGAACATAAAATCCAGTGACTCTCCTGTATGCAGCAGAAAGGCAGTCAAAAAGGAAACAGGACAGCACATTGGGGAAAATTTTCTCCAGGGATTACATAAATGCATCAACCTGCACTGGTTACCTTCACCTCTTCATGCCCATGTATTCAGTCAAGTATTATTTCATTATTCCCAGCCCTGCTGCAGCCAATATTCTTAGGCTAATCTTTAACTTATCAAAACATCTATCTTTAGCACCTTTCCTGTGTCCTTTTTCTTCTCTTCACTAAAAAAAACTCTATTGAGACAGATTTTCATATAAGAAATGTGAAAATTTCCCCCCAAAGTATGGGGGCACTTTTGCCTCCCCTTTCACCAATTCAAGGTTCAGTTGCAAAAGCCTCCTCCCATTTACACTCTCCCTTTTGTTTACTTGGGGACTACAATCAACACATTCCTAAGCGCTAAGCAGAACAAGAGAGTCACAGAAACTGTTAGGAACTCATTGCCCACTTGATTGCTGATCAGTTTTCAAATCAGAAATGAGATACTTGAGAACGTGGCAAACAGTTCAGTTGGCAGCTGCAGCCAGCTCTAACACAGACCATGCTCTAGCTCTGTATAACACAAGAAGGGAAAATACACATTTTGGTAAGTGAACAGAACTCTCTTCAGAACTGTTTTGCTGTAATTTAACAGTATGGCACCTGTTTAGAATTCATATGGGTGTTTATGGGAACTAAATTGAGAAATTAAGAGGACTTAGCAGACAGTGCTAATTACTAGTTCCAAAATGTTCCAAAACTACTAGTTGTTCCAAAATTACTGATGTTCCAAAATTACTAGTCCAGGTCTCCCACATAATCTTGTTTTTCCTTTGGATTCCTGATCTAACTTATTTCTGTGTTGTACCAAGTTGGAAAACACATTTAGGTATTTATATTTTAGGTAGGGTTGGTTTGTTTTAAACTGCTTGGTACAACATACTGACTAAGTCTCATTTGCATTTTTCATTCCCTGTGATTTTTTGGCAGAATGAAAAATATGTTGACAAAATTTTATTTATATAAAAAAGCATGACTACAACTTTACGCAGATAAAAATGCCTGCCTAAGGTTTATTGGGAGAAAACATCACATTGATGAGATTTGTACTCATGAACTGAATTAATTCCCTGCATGATCAAAAAACAGCAAACACCCAGCTCGAACTACCAATTTCAATACACACATCTTAGAAAAATACTATCTGTTACTATAAGGAGATTATAACATACAGGGTAACAGAGAGTGAGCAATATTGGGGAACAATCCATGAAGGCAAAGGGTGACAGCTAGAACAGGGAGAAAGTCAAATATTCAGAGGTTGAGTCAGGGCAATATAGAGCCCTGAAAGGAAATAGGGATGAAAGTCAAACATTTCAGCAAGAAATACCAAATTATTTTAAATAAATGTTAATGCCTAACAGCTTTTCCCTGTAAAACTAGCATTGTGCATAATCTTACTGATAGGGCACAGAGCTCCAGGTGTGGGATGTCTGTGTTCCTCTACAGCCTTGGTCAGCTCCCTGTGAATCAAGATGCATCTGTCCTTCCCACATTCCTTCATAAAACAAGTTATCATTACAGCATTTCTTGGCACCACCCATTCTTCAGCTGTACAGAACAGTAGGGTAGTTTGAGGACCTTTAATTTTGCCAAATTTGCTGGTGCCTAAGGTACCACTAACAACCTTGTGTGTAGGTCTTTGATTTTGGCAAGGTATCCTGCTGAGATCCGGGCAGTCACCATTGTAAGTGAGACTCTAAATGTACTCTCTCCGTACACGGATGCCAAGATGGAAGAAAATCCAAACACTCAACACTGATGTGGCTGAAAGCTAGCAAAAGGATAGCACACCAGTAAAATAATAACGCTGGTGGAAATAGTAAATTGATTCACAGAGAAACTGAACACAGAGATCAACCAATTTGCAAATTAGCATCTAAATTTGAAAGTGGCATTCAGTCATTATGACTGAAGCAGCACTGATCATGCAAGAGATGATCCATCAATCACAGCAATCAAAGAAGTACAGGAAAATAACTAGAGGACCAGCAACATACTACTAAGAGGAGGCTTGACAGAGCAAAGTGTTCCAGCATAAATCCTGTGCTAAACTATTTCTTTTCTCAACAAGAATAAACACTGCAGAGAAGTGATCCAACTATACTGAAAGGTGGAATCACATCAGGTGAACACATATTTTTATCCTGTTGCAAACAGTTCTGTAAATAACTTTACACCATCCTAATATTTTTACAGGCTACCCACCATAATTTCTCTTCACAGCCTTTTTTGTTTAGATAAACATGTACCCTCTCAAAGCATTTATTACTGTTCAGTATGTTTTTGCACGAGTGCACAATGTCTTTCAGTTTTATTGCTATTATTTCCCAAATTACAATAAAACACAATCCCGAAATATTATCCACCCTTAGAAGAAGTAAACTCAAAAGCTAATAAATATTCACCTTTCCTTATGTACTTCATTCTACCATAACTGGACTTTATCAAGACCAAACTGACTTGGTAAAAACCACTTCAAGCACAAGCACCACAATTACAACATAAACACTCACTAAAAACTTAAATATCCTGCAACCTTAAGGGAGTGATTTTAGTTTTGGCTATACATTTCTGTATAAATGTATAAACAAAGAAAGAAGAATCATTCTGAGTCTAACTAGACAAATTTCAGTAAGCGTGAAACCCTGATTACAATGACAATTTTCCAACCCTTCTACATTTCTACATGAACTACACTAAGAGAAAAAGTATAACTTTCTTATACAAGTAAAAAGAACCTAGCAGATACAGAGAACTTCAATCACCCTCATATGGAAGTAAACACCTTCAAATGTTATGCAGGCTACACGATATGAAGATATATTTTAATGATGCAATTTTAACGTTTAATAAATTTTCTAGGTTTTGAATATAAAATCAGTGCTGAAAATAAAATACATACACAAGGAAAAAACCAGAATCCATAGTACTAAAAAAGTACTACTCTGCCAGTCAAGATTGCATTGCTTCTGAACTCCATCATCTGATCAACACATACTCAACTGCATTCGATTTAAAATGCACGGTAACTCAAATATTACTGCTGAGCCACTTAAAACAAAGGCACAAGCTCTATCAGCAAGGATAGTAAACTCTTTGCCAAATACAATGCATGAAAATGAACCATTAATTATCAATGATGACTCATGAGCCTACATTTGTTTGCTAATTTTTATTAAATAAATGCTACATTGCACAGAAGCATTCTCCTTAATTTGATATTTATTTAGTTGAGATTGGTATAAATTTCTTTTTTTTTTTTTTAACTGGCAAAAAATGTCATGAAAATAATATGCTGAGACATCTTGCAAACCATTCACTCCACATAAATTATTCAATGCTTATTTATCTACGCTTTCTTTAGAAGCACAGTCAGGCACTACTCCAGCTCCAATGGTCCTAGTGCTCCCAAAGCTCCTAGCCCTCCCCAACATTCCTAGTCCTCTCCTCCTTTGCCCCATCTGAAGTCTTGTAAAGACTCTTACCTCTCCCTTTGATCAACATTGTCTTTAAACTCTTCTGGTTCCATCACAGGTCTGCTCAAAGAATGATGGCAGATTCCCCTCCTCTGGACTGTTTCTGACCATGACATCCCCTCTGCACCCTTCTTTGTACCTTCACCACTGTATTCTCACTCCCAAACTTAATTGCTACAGTGGGCTGGGATGGGCTATCAGGCCTGATTTCACTCTTACATTACCCCTTTATCCCTACTATAACAGCCCTTATCACGCTTTTTTACAAGTTCCCCTCATGTTGTCCCACTCCAGTCATACCTACAAGAAACACCTGAGAACATTTATGCAGGCAATGCTGGGAGGGACTCCTTGCACTGTGAGTCTTTCTTGTTCCACTTAAAATCTAATTTAGAGCCTTTATCTTTCATTTAGAACCTTTCATTTTATTGTCACCTCCTGCTTCAGAAACATTCTTTAGGAATAAGCTACTGAAGCTTTTGTTTGTTGGTTGGTTTTGTTGGGGTTTTTTAAAATTTGTTATTTGCCCTGGTCACTAGAGGTTGTGGGCAACTCCGAGTTAGACTGATTTCTATTAGAGGTTTGCATGGGACAAAAATAAAGATTGATTAATCTTAACTGATTAATAAAGCCCAACTTCCTTCAAAGATTATGAAAAATGAAGTTTCTGAATTGGCTGCAAATGACAATGTGCTAAAAAGGTAGCACGTTTTTCATGTCTCTGAAGGGTTTCATTTTTATTGTCTGTTCACTGACACGGATTTTCCCTAAAGCAGAATTTTAGCAAGATTTCACAAAATAATTTGTTTTAAAACTGCATTTTGTCCTTGAAATGTCCATGTTTTAGTTTTTCTGAACACCTCTAATCTCTATCTTAAAAACATGTACAATTAAGAAAGGGAAGAGAAAAATTAAGATAAAAACAAGCAAATTTGATTACAAACTTGCACAGTGAAGTGTGCACCCAGAAAATGCACCCAGAAAATTAGGTCTCTCCTCTGCTACCCCACTAATGCCAGCAGCAATTCTACCTGTTGAAAAGTTACTACCTGATATTTTGGCTCTTTGTCACTGTTACTCTTTCCTTTCAAACACACTACAAAGAATGTTCAGAAGAAATTCTAAAACAAATGATAGGCACATTAGCACTCTTACCCACATTAATCTCTCTTAATAACTGCAGTAATATATCAGTGTAACAAAACTCAACCTACAAAAATCAACCTAACATTCATTTCTTTATTCATTCATCACTTACAAGCATATGACACTACCTCTACTTTAATCCTTGGGATAAAAATGTGATTATCTTGGTATCCCCAGAGGTCAAGCTGTGACAGCAAATCATTTGATGCCCATGCCAAAGTTATTTCAAAGAGATTGTGTATCACAGCCCTTGACACTAGCTCAGGCTCCCAGTGACAGCCAAGCAAAGCATTGGTTTAATCAGTTCATAACCACAGGGCTACTCTATCACCTCTCACAAATAATGTCAGGATACTGTGTTTTCCCCAAAATTCTATTAACTCATCAATGAAACTGTTTATTTTGAGTTCTCATTCCTAGAAAATAAAAGAAGCGATGAATTTAGAAAACATAGTTTTTCTAATAGCTAAAATACTGTTTGTGAGACTACATGTTCTCACAGATTTTCAGGCAATATTATAACGGACCTTAGGATCCATTTTGACTGTAATATTTTCAGAGACAGTAAATATTTTTGAGGAACAAATGTCAATGACATAATTTTCTACACTAAGAGATGAAGAATATTTGTGAAGCATAACTTGCAGTATAAATATCCAAAACAAAAGTAAGTTTCACTCTGATGCACCGATTCCAAAGACTTCTCAAAATTCAGTGTGCATCTCCCAAAATAGTTCAAAATCCCCTAAAAAGGGACCACATTTCAAAATCACAATTTGTGCAGACCGAGCATTGTTAACTAGCAGACAAAAAACTCCATCACATCCTACCAAAAAACTGGAGTTCAGGTGTGATGCACAGCAACAGCTTTGATTTCATATTTGACAGTGCAACTCCACCAATACCCCACATAATGGGAGGAATATCAAGCATTAACTTAATGCAGAGTGAAGTAAAATTCAGAAACTTCCAGAATTCTGTACAGCTGCTAAGGGATGGGCAGGAGACGAGCCGCTGACCGAGGGGCCCTTGCAAGTGCAGGGTACAGCACTAACGTGACTACCCAAGCTTTATAAACAAAACAAGTCTTCTGTACATGAAAGAACATAAATGCGTGCAAGGTCAATAAAAAAACCTCCTCTATCAAGAACACACTAATTCCTGGCAAACACAGCCTACATTTGGCCCTGCTAATTTAAACTACAGTCTCCCAGAGATAATTCATTTGATTGAGAAATCCCATTGTTGATGTATCTATAAACTTTCAGATCACTACACTAAACTGTAGCTCTGATTTAGCCTTCTATTATAAACCCTTCAAACACAACTCTAAGAATCAGCTTGAGTATTTGTTGCCCTGTTTCTTTTCTTTCCCCTTAGCACTTCACATGACTAGAACGATCACGACCTATATAAACAATTTTTTTGGTTCTCAGAGAACTCTACAAAACAGTACTCTGCAAAGCCATCATAGCAGATACATTCTCCTGTCCAGCAGGGATTTAGGCACCTCTCTGCCGTTTCAGACTCCAAACACCACCTTGGGAGGGCACTGCTCCTGTTCTCAGTGTCCACCTGCACAAAACAGCTCCAAGAAACAGCCACCCACCCAGCTTAGCACCTTCTAAACACCCCGCCAAGTCCTGAGGACACCAAGCTTCCTACTGTCTCAAAAAACCCACGCAAAGTATCAAATGCCTGTGAAACCAGGCCCGGCCAGAGACAGGGATAGAAGAATCCCGGGGAAGGGAGTGCACTCAGGTTTGTTAGAACAGGAACGGAGCCCTGTTCACCGCCCGTTTCGAGGACAAGCTCTGACTCTCCACTCCTCATGCCAGGCTATTTAGGATATTCAATTTCCCAACATTTAGCAGAACCCAGCCTCTAAATGCATTCATCATTCCAGCTCCCTTCAAGTCATGCACAATGGCTTACTCAAATATTTACAAAGCCCTGTCAACAGAAGCAAGGCAGACACATATTTATAAAAGCATTTAGAGACCAAAACAGCACATTTAAATATAAAACAAACAAAGGACAGGCAGTGATGTCACTTGCTTTGGAAAGCTTCAGGGACACTCAAAGAGGAAAACCATGTTTCATTTAAAAATGCAACAAAACTAATGGACAGACAACGGATATGGTATCCTAAAACTCTTCACTAAATTAGTTGAGATTGGTATAAATTTCTCCTTGGTTGGTTACCCAAAAACCCCAAAAACCACACACAAAAAAAAAAAAAAATTTCAGTAATGCACAATATTTGTCACAGCACTATGACTAGGTTATTATGATAATGAAAATTGACGTAATTTTAATCTGAAACATCCTAAATTAAATTCAGCTAAAATAGGAAAATCGGGCTCCAAGTGCAGATAAGTTATTAAATATAAAAAAAAACCCCAGTTCTTTTCCCAGCTACTAAAATTAACTTCCATGCGTGTTTTTTTCATTTATTTTCACTTCCTTTCACCAAATCCTCATTTTCTCAGGGACACTAGGGGAGCGGGGGAGGGTGGGTGGAATTTAAAGCTCTCCAAATTAAAGATTAAAAAAGCAATTCCTTTCAGGACCTATATTTGAAGCAGTGAGATTTCAGATGGATAGTCTTCATATTCACTGCGAAATCCCTGGGTCCCAAGGGGAAACACAATAAACACGACTCCAGAAACCAAACACACGGCCCTCCGGCCCCGCCGAGGAGGGAGAGCAGCGGGATGAGGAGGAAAAGAGGGAGGGGACGAGCGGCGCCGGGAGGCCCCGGGCCCTGCCCACGGGCCGGGGGTGACGGCCGGGAACAAAGCACCGGGGAGGGGCAGCGCGGAAGGGAGGCGTGCGCGGGAGCACAGCGGCAGGTCAGGGCTCACCCGGGCCTGTCGCTCCAGCTGTGAGTGGAGGCTGGAGCCCTGCAGGCGCTGCACGACCCTGGCGATGGTGAGGGACAGCCCGCGGTCCGGGTCCAGCATCGCGGCCCTGCCCGGCCGGGCCGCCTTCGCCGCCGCACCGCCGCGTTACCCGGCAACGGCGGCAGCGGCGCCGCACTGCGGCTGCGTCCGGGCGGGAAGCGGCGCCGCACTGAAGGGTTCCCCCCAGGCCGGCGGCCCCCCGAAGGAGAAGGAGAAGGAGAAGGAGAAGGAGAAGGAGAAGGAGAAGGAGAAGGAGAAGGAGAAGGAGAAGGAGAAGGAGAAGGAGAAGGAGAAGGAGAAGAGAAATGACGACTCCTGGTTCCAGTGAAGCAATTCAGCTGCTGTGCTGCCCAGGGCCCTGGGCAGACACCTTTTAATGGACAGGTTTCTCCACCCCAAGACACATTTCTGTGTGCTTCTTGAGAGATACAAGTCGGCCTGTAATGATGCGAAGTTTTATTGCATTTCTGGGTATTTTACCTTGGCTGCTCGGTATGGTGAGGCGTTAGGCCAGGCTCGGTACCGGGAGCTGACACAGCCCTGGTTTAAGCCGAGCAGGTGTGTGGCACTGTGTGCACATCCCTGCGTGATGTACGTGCGAGGAACTTTCATCTGTTTAGCCCTCTGGGAAAATCTACTCCTATGTGTATCGGCAACAGAACCACGTAATCAAATTTTTACTTAATAAACTAAATAAACTAATTTACTGAGTTTAAAACACCCGAAGTCCCAGAAGGATCAGGAAATAAGCTAAGGGAGGAGATAACATGGAAAAGCTGATCATTGATCCTAAAGCTGATCCTAAAGCACTAGGACCCATTTTCATCTCTGAGGATGACCTCTGTAAGACAATGTTTCAAGACTCTGAAACATCAGGAGTAAGTTTTTCACTGTTGGGAGTGACAGATATGAGGAATGATGGCTGTCATCAGTTACGTCCATAGAAAAACAGCTGCATGTAATAGGTATAAAAAATGCACCTGAACTCTTTTGTCTGCAACCAGTTTTGACTTACCGGTGAGCATTTCTGGATAAAATGAGGTTTAAAGGAAAATAGTAATAGAATCTCAGAGATGAAGTTCTTGAATGAACTGTAGAGAAATCTGAAAAAGTCACTTATGCTAATCAAAATACTGAGGAGAGGTTGCTTCTCAGTTCATGGAGAGCTTCACTTTTCATCCTGTTGCTGTGAGAAATGCCAAGTCATGAAGTCTCCTATTAGGGCTGCTGTCTCTGCTGGAGGAGCAGGGGTGTGGAGGGGCTGGAGTGGGAGCACTGCCCCCTTACCTGTGCTGGGGGTGGGTGCCTTCATGCGCTCAGTGAGGGCAGTAAAAGGGAGCAAGGTGTGGTGCAGAATAGGACCAAGTGTGCAATCACTGCAGGTGAGCCACTTCCCTTTCCTTTGCACCCTGAGTGCCAAGGGCTTAATGCTGTCCAGGGAGAGCTACATACTGCATTCAGCCTGATAATGCATCAGGAATACTGTGGAGCTCTCTAAGTTATTCCCTTTTTATTTTGTGCTACAGGAGACACTACCAGGAGGATGACAGCATGGGCAAACCGCAGTGGCAGCCTGGAATCTGCGTCAGGTCTGAGGATGGCACTGTCCCAAATCAACCAAGTGCCACAGAAACCCAGGTTTAGGAAAAAACAAAAAAAAACCCCAAACCCCGAAACCAAATCAAAACCAAAAAGCAACAACAACCCAACCCAACAACTTCCTATTTTCTGCCAAAACAAAAGGATAAGACATTAGAGGAAAAAACCCTAACAAACTCATATAAAAGCCACACACATCCATCCTTACCCCCCCCAACCTCCAAATCTGCCTTTCTTCAGACAGGGTACTTTTATCCCCACTCAGATAAACTAGATTTTTTTTGTGTAGTTGGTTAGTGGTTTTTTTTTCATCTAAATAGCTATCCCTGTCCAAAACTTCATTTCTTCTTTCTCCACTGGGAACCATTTTAATTCGTGAGGGCTTAAAATCCATTACCCCAGTCCTCCATTTCAAGCCATTATCAGAACTTCACCTGTGAACTAAAGCGTCAAGTTCCAATAGATTTCTCATCTAAGAAGGTACTTTCAGAGAACATCATATTTGGTCTTTTATTCAGTGTGTTCACTCTTTATATTAGACAAATGTATATTGGACTTTAATCTCTATCATGGGCCAATCCTGCAAGCTCCTCTTTATAATAGTCACTGGTTTCCTTGTGCAGTCTGAATCATGATATATTGTTTGCAGCTGATAACAGATGTATGACAAAAGAAGAAAGATCTGTCAGTGACTCACCCTTCTGACTTTCAAACTTCATTCAAATTACCAAAAAGTGACAGTGTGTATTTTGACAAGTTTCAATACTTTCTTCAAAATAAATACCACTGATGCAATCTGAAGAATGTAGGAAGTTTAGATGATGTATCTTCACTTATCAGAGCAGAAAACATCTCTTATTGCAGAATGTTGTACATGAGAAGTAATATGGTTTCTCTAATATGTGGCTGAACTTGAGAGCTAGATTTTGACTACCGGTGATGTCAAGGATTATCAGTCTAGTTTTAGGAGTTTCATGTTGCTTCAGTTCTTGATTTTAGGTATTTTCCTATCAAACCTTGGCTTTAGATAGTGTAAGCCTCCCTAGAGAGGACCATGTACTTCAGTTCACAATATCTATTAGTGGTACTTTTTTGTAGCATTTCTGAGTCGTAGCTGGAACTGTGAGTTATCAGATATGTAACAAAACCAACATGCACAAAGTCCTTAGGTTTTCTGGTGTTATTAGATTGAGTCCATTTTTAATGTGTCCTATTATTAGTCAAGTGTCATGGGTTTTAGCAGTAATATTCTGTATCTTCTGGTTGGTAAAATCCCAAGTGTGCACTTGCCATGCATGAAGATATAATTACACCAATGTAGGATTTCTCAGACTTAAAGCAGAAATGGAGTCGATCTAAATACACACTGAAGAGAAACACATGCTGAATCACAAATACAGTTGATACACTGAGCAGTTTATGCAATTCACACATGGCATATATATTTTGTTTCTTTAAATTGTATATTCACCTGAGAGCAAGTCTGTTGTGAAATGTATACAACTATTGTACTTAGCCAAACCTTTTAAAAGACATGATTCGGCATTCATGAACAAGCATTTTCTCAGGGCACACATAGCAGCTTCCTTTAGCTATTTCTTTTAAGGTTTGTACAAAATTTAACCAATTGGTCTGTAAGGAAGAAAATCAGTGGATCCTTAGTTAAGATCTCCATGTCAGAGTTTACTGGTGTGTGGGTGTGCTAGGGTGAGATTCTGTGTTCTTTTCAAACCTATTGACTCCAGTGAGTCTGTGTGATCTAAATACAAACAGGATTTGGGTCCTGTCTGTCACAAGAAGTGTGCTCTTTTTAAAAATAGGAACAACCTGATCTAGTGGGTGGCATCCATGCCCTTGGAGGGGGGGATCAGAACTAGATGATCTTTAAGGTTCCTTCCAACCAAGCCTTTCTATGATGCTATGAAAATAACTAAAAACATATGCATGGTGATATTTTATATCTACTTTTGAAAAATATCAAACCATCTCATTCTCTGTTCATTTGTTACACAATATTGAGCATTACTCCACTGAAATAGCTTCTTGATGCTATACCCTACTTATTGCAGTAGGGGAATTTCATCTGCTGTGGAAAATGTAATAAATGTTTTAAGGTAGTCTGTTATACTTCTGTTCACTGCCTGGAATATATACAATTTACTACACAGTCATATCAGTGTGTATTGCAAGTCTTCAACAACCAGCAGATCACCTGGGATACATTATTTAGTGTCTAGATCATAGCTGCCTTCTCCTTAATTATTAAGAGGTAGAAATATAAACTTCAGCGGCAGAACAAGGATCTCTTCTTGGGTATGTTTTATTCTTCTGATTAAGATTTGATGACAAAGTTGATTAATCCTTTCTCTTCCCTCTTTTTTTTTTTTCTTGTGAAGGATTATTCCATTGTTTCACTTCCTTGTTTGATAAATTTTCAAATAGAAGAATCAAAAGTGAAGAACAAACCAAAGAAACTAGAAACTCTTGAAAGGTTTTTGTAATGGTTATGGTTCACCAGGTACTGTAACTGTTCAAAAAAACAATCTAGTTTTGGTCATGGGGATTTTTACTTGTAAAGTTTACTTAAACTTTACAAGGTTTTTTCACTTATCCTTTACCTGTTTTCCACTTTCTTAACCTGATGTCTGCTCTGTTGGAAAGACAGCTGGAAGTGCAACAAAAAGGAAATGCTGAATGATCAGAAGATAGCAAGCAAACCTTCATAAGTTTCTCACAGATTTTTCTCCGGTGATGGTGCTTTCCTTTCCCTGTATGGACAAACCAATGCCGTGTATCATCGGAAGGGAGCACCGGGCACTGATTAAATATCATCACCAACTATGGAAAAGAATCTTCTCTGACACATCTCGGGCCATAGTGGGGGCCTAAAGAATCCTGTGTTGAAATAGTTGCAGTTTTCCTGTATTAGTTCAAAAGAGATTAAGTCAAAATATAAAACTGAGCCCTAATTTCTAAATTTCTACTGTTTCTCTGTTTATATACAGGAATACATTATTGCAGAAAATTATCTGAAACACTGATTACTGATACTGCCTATTACAGGAATTGTTGTGCATATATGAAACACAACTAGGGGATCAAACTTTTACTGTGGAAATAAGTTTATTATAACAACATGCTCAAAAAATTCACCTAAGAAAGAGTGGAACAGTGGGATAAAAGAGCACACATATGTGAAGCACAGCTCTGAAGGCAGACTGCCCTGCTCTCACTATGTTTTTCACCAAAACATACAAATTAATATACGGACCTGCTTAAAAGAAAAATGACAACAAAATATTATACACAGCTCTAGGGAGCTGTGTATAACAAACAAACCCAAATTATTTGATTTCAGATGAAGCTCTGCACATTGAAACCTAAAATTTTAAATATAAAAATGCAGTTAGGTTTTCTGTTTTGCATCACTGTTTAGAGGTCTGTAAAGAAATCTTTCAAATGCACAACAAATCTGCTAAATCAAAAAAAGGACAGAGGTAGTGCCTAAAAAATTGTATTATTTTGTTAATTACAGGATACAGGCTTGAATCTTACAATCTATATTGCAGCATGTTCCAGAAAGACCAGGAAGGAAAATTAGAAAACATTCACAAAAGTGAATGTGCTAAAGGGCTCAGGAAGGGTTGAAATAAATTGTATTTATTTTAAAAAAAACCCAACTAAAGAGACAAGGTATGAAACTGATAAACCAAAAGCTGTACAGCCTACTTGAGACTATCAGTCATCAATATGAGTAAACAGTCACATACCAATGCAATTTATCATTGATCACTTTGTTCTTCATAGGAAGGACCCTTGTGGCCAGCATTCCTACCCACTGTTTAGCAAAGGACACGTTTTCCAGAGCAGATGGGATAAAATGTGCTCTGAGCTTAAATAAATACATGTATTTCCTGGTCTTTTTCTGAAACTGAATTGAGGCTGCACTCAGAGAGAGTAGAGCAGGGTGGATTCCTGCTGGATAATGTATAGCATAAACCTAAAATATGGAATTAAAATACCTTATTGAAGTTGTTCAACAGCAGGAGGGCTTTTCATTTTGGCAAAATTAGGCTAATAACAAAAGCAGCATAATAAAATTTTAGATCAAAGGTGTGATATGTAAGCTCAGCACCCCACATATGTATTGGCATACATGGAAATAACAGCATGAGATCATCATAGAATCTTAGAATATCCTGAGTTGGAAGGGACCTCAGGATCATTGACTCCAGCTGCAGACCCTGCACAGGACATCCCCAGGAGTCACACCCTGTGCCTGGGACTGTTGTTCAAATGCTTCTTGAGCTCTGTCAGGTTGGTGCTGTGACCACTTCCCTGGGGAGCCTGTTCCAGTGCCCAACCTCTGGGTGAGGAACCTTTTCCTGGTATCCAGCGTAAAGCTCCCCTGACACAACTTCATGACACTGACTCTTTTAAGGAAGCTACTTGAGGCACAAGTCTTTGAGACTTAACCATTTATTTCCTCCTTAGAACTGGAAATAACACCACTGTTGGAGGTACTGAACCAGTACCATTACTGAACTCAGTTGGGTTGCCTAAGGGATGAACACTCAGGACACAAGGTGCCATTTTCAAATTCACAGTTTTGGTTAAGTTTGCCTAAAGCAGGAGAAAACTGTTCACAAATAAGATGAGCAACAGGTAAAGAAGCACTCATGAGGATGCACTGAAGAAGGAACAGAGGAAGTTGTTATCATGTCACTAACTGAATGAGCCACCATGTCAGAGTGATGGGAAAAGTGTAAGCAAGGAAAAATCCTAGGGTTTTTTCTCATTCTCCTGTACTATTAAGGGAAATGAAATTTACTGCCTTCTTGATAAGTAAGCTAGATTTCATCCAAAACTATCAATTTGTACTGCCAGTTTTGTCTCAGTGTTAAATCTGTAAGGCCTTGGCTATTTAGTAACACATCAGATTACAGGAATAAAAGTTTTTTACTACTTTAGGTTGGATAATATTGTATATGACCTACCATCTGCTCCTCTTAAAACAGAAGATGAAAACTTATTTACCAATTTATATCATTATCTGATTTTTTAGAATTTATTTGAATATTTCTCACAGAATCCAATTTTAAATTTCTAGCCTTCTCTTTATAAGGTCTTGTGAAAAAGATATTCTGGTATGAAATGGCTCAGTTTAACAGATAATAAAATAGTGATTTATTTCTTTTTTGCCAGAGCGTTCCCATTTGATTCCTAATAACTTCCATGAGCAGTCATTAAGGATTAAGTGAAGACTTTGGGGAGATCTTTTTCTACAAAGTATAAAATCGCAGATGACAATTCTGACTTTCTAACAGAATGTAAATTGAAATTAAAGAGATAAGATCACTGCTAGATTATGGTTTGAGCAGGATTATAC
The DNA here is from genome assembly GCA_013396995.1 of Dicaeum eximium. Lineage (NCBI taxonomy): Eukaryota > Metazoa > Chordata > Aves > Passeriformes > Dicaeidae > Dicaeum > Dicaeum eximium. The sequence continues at coordinate 3,397,705 of VWZP01008431.1, read as the reverse complement.
TTTAGGTACCACTGGGTTTAAAACCAGAGTGAGTGACGGTGTAAGCTGGGAGTATTTCACTAGCATATTGCTTATAATATTTTAAAAACCCTTTACTTGCTCCAGGAACTTCAGTCAGCAAAGCTTGTAAAATCAATTCACTGTGTTACTGACCTTTTGTCATTATCTCATCAGAAATACCTTTCTTACTTCAATTTAGTCGTTTGTCCCACATTGTAGAGTTGCAAAATGAATGCATTAGAATAAAAGGAGAACATTGTGAAGAGGTAAGGCATCAAGGAAGAGACAGTAGCCAGAATGTGTGTATGATCTCTGACTGTTTTGCACTGCTTCTTCTGTACAAAACACACTTAGCACCAGTGCAGTTGGTTCCGGAAAGGGCCAAACCAGAATGGCATGAAATTGCAAATATGAGATAATGACTTCAGGCACACATACAAAAATATTAGAAAAAAATCACCCAGCTAATTGCAGTTAATATACCGCAAATTTTCAAGAGTTCATGAAAGAAAAATCAAGAGTGTGGCACGTAACTTTTCTATATACAAGGATTACATCCAAGAGATCCAACTTTTGATACGCTTAATTTATAAACCCTGGGTACTTGGACACACCATGGCAGCCTGACCGAATCTGACTCTGTCAAAAAGTGACTGTAGAGAATTCAGAACAGAGTTTGTCCTTGGAGTTTTGTTTCCCCCTTCTTTTGAGAGTTGAGACTTCTTGGCAGATTGAAAACAGTTTTGTAATGTAAGCAAAGACTAAACAATGAAAATAAATTTAAAACTTACATACTTTCAGTCACATTAACTCCCTGCACTATGTAATACTGTATAAACACAAGCAAATAGTCCAAACTAACTATGGCAATTGTTCCTCAGAATATGTTTTCTTAAGGGTTATATAGACAAAAGCGTGGCAAGTAAGGCCAACAATACCATCATTTAACAGCCCATCTGTGCTGAGACTCTGGAAAGTATTACTTTCAGTGTTTCAATATTTTAATACTGTTTTGAAATCACTATCAAATACTTCCAGGACTGCTTAGCACAGTAATTTAAATAAATTAGAGTATTTTTTGTCACTGTGGACTTGACCTGCCTTCCCCAGTTTCTCAGAAAATTGTAACTGACAACTTTCTACATACAGTGATTGGACAGCATTATACCTATCAAAGAAGTCCAAAATGCAAAGAGCATTTAGATAATTTACAAGTAAAGCTAAACCTCCCAGAAATTAAGACCTGGAAGAGAACTTCAGTAGGGGTGAGTTGTCTTTGCTCCCTATACCTCCTCTTACTGTGTTCAATAATAGGTCCAGAGTGCCAGCTAGCAGAGTTCCATTTAACTGAAAAAAAACTGGCCTGGAGATTATCACAGTGAGAGAACAAGAGTCAAACAATAAAATATTTAATTGTGTGTAACAAAATGCAGGCCATGAGCCTAATTTAAAATCTTACTTTCATTATATAAGCCCATAATTTGAAGGAGACAACCTGTCGTCTCACTGTCTGACTACCCTTCCATGCAAAATCATGACAATGGGAAACCAGCAAAATTCTAGACATCCCACAGTCTTTTTCTTTTCTATTTATTAGATCAAAGTCCTGCTTTGGTTACGTACTTTCAAGGCGTGTTGTTTCCTTGTGGGCTTTGCTGACAGGGTTTTATAGAGTACAGCAGTGTCTATGTTGTACCAGTAGTAATGACAGATAGGTCTTCTAAGGGAGAGACATTTTGCAATATCTTCTAAAATTTTTGTTCTTTAACCTCACTTCATGGTTTGAATTGTTTCAAATGACTAAAATTCATATTTAGGTATCGGTTGTTGAGAAGAGGTTTAGCCAGTTAGTTACCCTTTAAAATCTGAGGCTGTGTGTCCCTCTTCACTACTGAATAACAGAGAATTCACCAAAATATAATAAATTGTACATTCTATTTCTTGTGCAGACTTGTGCAAATTTATGTCAAATTAGATGACTGCTCATAGGAAGTTTATGTTTCCTATAAAAAACCGAAACTTTAAAGAATTAGTATTGCTGATTAAATTTATTCATTTTATGTAAGTGTAATTTTCAATATTTGTCTGACAATGCCTCTCTTGTTTCCCATATCTTGGTTCCCTTAAAACAAGGATTAGATGACTCTTGGGAACTCAGTCGTCAGTGAACAAAGTCCAGTAGTATTACCTTAAGGAAATTTATCACCAAAATACACTGATTCTTCTCTAAAAATGTTGATGTTAGATGGGATGCTATGGAACACAAAGTGATTTCTCTCTGTACATAGTAAGACACACAAACTTTGTAATCTTAAATTAAAGCCCTGGTTTCAGACATGCTGGTACCAATTCACCCAATAATACATCAGCTGACCTTCTCCATTTCCTCCCTGCTAATTGCACAGCCAGTCTCTAAATTACTTAGTTGGTGTTGTGAAACTAACATCTCTTTATCTAATTCTGTGGAAATGTGGAAATTCACTTGATCTTAAGGTCATGAGGATAGTGTGGCTTCTTTTGAGAGCAGAGAATCAGACAGCAACAGTCTGAAAAGACTTCCTTGCTTTTCCCAACTCTTCCACTCTCCCACTGAGTGGCCTGTGCCAAATACTTTGCTTTGTTTTTTCATCTTTAAGTTGAAACTCATAGCAGCTGCAGTTAACATAACTAATTTCATTAATATACCTCTGTGAGATATGCTAATGAAAATCTGTAGTGGTAATATAGTTGTGACTTTTTATTATGTGCCCAACTGGAACCTTAAAATAAAAGACTGTGGTTCTCAGTTGTTACAGGTGAAGCTTTATTTAGCAGCTTGTTGCTGTTTTGAGCTTTGTAAGGGGGTTAAGTACTGTCAAGAAGAGTTGTATCATTTTGTTGCTGACATCTTAACCTATTGGGGTTATTTCTGGTGGCAATCCCTGACCTTTTATCTGTTTTTCACAAACCATGCCATGGCTGTACCTCAGAAAAGTCTCAGATGACCAGTACTGTAGAACATGTGATGGATTTTGACTTTGACTGATGTTGATCTAATATGCAAATGTTTGCTCAAAGGAGAACATTAACAGTACCAACATTTGATGGTGTTAATATAATCCAAAAAAGTGATCTCCTGGGCCATGTGTTGATGCAGCTTACTTGGCATGGGGTTCTACCACAGCATAAGGGTATGCAGGGCTATTTGTTTGCATCTCTAGCTTAAATCCTTAACTGTGTTTTTCTAGCAAATTGATATTCACAGGATGAAGGGACAAAAAGGGTTGTACAACATCATGTATAGCCTGCAAAAGAAACGAGCAGATATTTAAAAAATATCTATGTTCCTCTTTTATGGGTATGTATTCATTCCTTGTAGCACTTATGTATCTGTTATGATAACACACAAAAAGGAAAACTATCAGCTTCAGTTGTTGAGAGAGCATTGATGTAACTTCTGCCCTCAATTCTTAATAGTTAGAGGGCCAGATGTGTGGGGAGAAGAGATGGAGCTGAGCTCAGTGACAGTCTGAGAAGTACTGACATGAGCAGCAGCACGCACGGTGAACCATTTGGGCAGAATGAGTGGAGAATGACTCATCCCAGACTGCAGTAATATCACAGGGCATCAGAAGGATTCTTATGGGAACTTATGTTACACTGGACAAATGATTTACACATATTTCTTTTCCCTAAATTGTATGCAGAACCTGCACAGAAGTCTCTGGAGCAGAAATCCCTTCTGCACCCTGGAAGCCCACAGAAACTTTACCATGATTATGAAATTGGACCCGAGGATTTACAGAGACAATATGCTTTATTCACCCCATTCATCAGAGAGCCTTGAACTGTACAGAACTCACAGCCATCACCTGGGAGGTCTCAGTTCCTCTCTTCTGAGGAAGATGGTAGCACAGGCTGCCTGGATGCCCACGAAGGCATCAGGACCAGCTGTGCTGCATCTCACAGGTAGGTCAGGTAGATGGTACTGCAAATAGTTCAAACACTGAATTTGCACTTCAAAACAATGAAAAGTGGTCACCCCCAAACAATGTAAAAGATACCTTGAGGTGTGTCTTGATAATGACGTGACCTAAATACAATAATTTCATCATTGAAGACCTGTGGAGTCTTCCAGAGATTTATTAAGCAACGTGCCATGTAGTATGTGACCTTTGCAGAAGCACCTCAGGGGCAGCAGGAGCACCTTGTTTGCCTTTGATCCTGTCTATGATTGGTGAATGATATTTCAGAAATCACTACCAAGTCCAAACACAAGCCGGAAACAGCCCCAAGAGCAAGGAAGCCAGTGTTTGAACTATTTGCAGGGGAGAAAAGGATTAAGACTAGAATTAAAAGGAAAAAAAAAGGCAGATTCTTTTGTTGTCACGGATTAGCAAGCCTCCTTCAAATACAGGGAAAAATATTTTTGTTTACTTTTGTCCAAACTATCAACAGTCATATTAAGGTACCTAAATTATTTCTTAATTAAAAAACAATTTTATTAATAAATCAGTGTTGCTAATAAAACAGCCAGTTCCAGAGAAGTCCTTGCCTAAAACTTTCAACATCCTAAATAATGCATTATTAAGTACAAGTGGACAGACACTCAGGTTTTTGTTTCTCCTAAATGATAAAATTACATCTGCAATGAGCAAGCATTTCATTAAAACCTCCTTTTTTTTTTCCTGAAACTTGCAGGGAGACAATGAGATGTTACTGATCTGCATGGAGAGTGATCTGTCAAGCAGTTAAGTAAATGTAGTGGAGAGAAATGATATTATAAAGGCAACTCAGAACTGTCCAAACATGAGGACTATTGGCTGTACATTTGAGTAAATCTATGCAAAATAAAAGCCTAGAAAAACAAAACTCTTTGATCTTGATATGTTTCATGCAGAAATCCACTCCAAAATGGGAGTCAAGAGTTCATAGCAAATTCTTCCGCATTTACTCTGGCAATTTAACTAGCAGATGATGAATTGAGCCCAGGACCAGATGGTATTCATCCAGAACTTCTAAAGGAAATAGTAAAATTATTAACTATGATGTGCAATCTATTGTTAAGAACTACATCGTTGCCAGGGAAAAAAAATTGTGTAAATGTGATGCCGATGTTTGAAAAGGATTTCAGGGGAGCTAAACCCTTGGAATTATGAGCCAATCTGTAAGCCTGGCATTCATGGAAGGAAAACTGATGAGAACTCTAATAACAGATAAAAATCTCTGGACAAATTTGTAGAAGAAGCTGCACCTTATAAATTCAGAGTCCTGAGCATGTGAACAAGGTGATCCAGTTTGTTTTAAACACCACCTCTACAGTTGCTGGGATTTGCACAGAGTATTGTTCCCTCACACATTCTGCTCTTGCTTTTGGTTGGAATTAGTACCTTCTGGAGTTAGTCATGGCTCAGTACTTATCCCTCAACTCTTCAAGCCTGTGCTGCACGTGCTGTCTCCTGCCACTGTGGTCTCAGCTCCTCTGCTGCCTGCACAGCACACACAGCCAGCTATGGCCACTGCAGTCTGGTTCAGTTTGCCCTCTTGCCGACTCTGGAGCCTCCAGCCGTGGCTGCTGGCCTCATTGCCTTCATCTGTCCTGCATGTGCTTAGCAAGCATGTCTTGACACTGCAGTGGGCCCATCCCTGGGGTTGGGGCTCAGTGAGGGGCTCCTGCTGTGCTGGGGAAGCTGGTCCTTCCCCCTGTCCCACGTATGTGTGAGACTGATACAAGGGACCTGCACTGGCCTTACAGCCCTGGCCAGCCTCTCACACCTGAGAGCAAGGTGGTCAGTGGGACCATGCCCTGGTATGGAGCACTGATGGCCAGCTCATCCAGGACTCCCAGAGGTACAAAGGGTAATTGAGAAATTAGAACCTGCAACGTAACTTTTCAATCTACTTTCCTACATACCTATTCCCATTACTCATACTATAAAGCAAAGCTGGCAAGACTGGAAGAGAAAGCCAGGCTTTCCAGTCTGTGTATATCAGCTTTGAGGGGTCAGGACTTGTTATAAAGAACCTGTTACTGCTCTGCTTTTAAGTAAAAAGGATTTCAAATGTGAAATTAGTTTTTCATTCAGTTATAGTAGAGATTAATTTTTAATATTAATTTGCATTTCTGGCCATAAACAAGCTATATACTGGAAAGTGAAAGACTGGAAAGTGAAAGACTTTGTGAAAACACCAGTGCGGATGATGTTTATTGAAAAAGCAGAACTTTTAAACCATCAAGATCTTTGTGTTTTCCACTGGTGTGTAACTGATGTGCCACAATTTATCAGGTTTATCAAGTTTGTCAAGTCATATACAAGTTCTTGCACAGAGGAAATGTATAGGCTTCTGCTTACATTAACAGACAATTCTAATATACTTTCATAAGATTTGATCCACTAAATTAAATTAGTGAGTTTTTCTATTGACTTGCTAGGATTTGGATCAGGCACATACAGCACTTTTGTATGAAACTAGCACTTTGCCAAACGAGATAAATGTCGCTGCTTTTATTTTTCTTAGTCTACCCTATCTTCAGTTTACTCTGAAAAAGATGAAGACAAGAATAATTTCCATGTAAGGAATGCAAAATCTTCACTATGTTTTCTCTGCCCTTTTATTAAGCAATCCTTACCATTTTAAATGTTAGTTGAAGGACAGATTTATCTCTCTCCTTACTCACTGGGTCTCATTTATAGGCTGTGATATAACAGGCTGACTCTGAGAAATATTGCAGAGACATGAGTGGAAGCAATCTTGCAAGGGGTTAATGCTGTAATCTTTTTCCAGCCCGTTTATAATCCCAACAGTTGTGCAGTAACAGAAGAGGGTGGATCTAAAAAGTACCGGAGGGGATGTGTGAGTGTGTGTGTGTGATGTGTGATGTGTGTGTGTGAGGTGTGTGAGTGTGTGTGAGTGTGATGTAAGTGTGTTTGTGCACACACGCTTTGCTTTCCTGAACTGCCGTGTGTGCCCCTGGAATAAATCTTGTTCAGCCAGAACAGGACTCTGCGTGCTGGGTGCTCCTGCTGGAGAGTCAGAGCAGCTTCCTTGCACAGCTGCCTCTCTTGTATTTCTTCTGAAGGCTTCATTCAGAAACGTGTTTGTTTACTGAAAGCATGGGCAGATAGTTAAAACCCACCTTCTCCTTCATCAAAGCTAACCTGTGGATACTGAAGAATGGAAATAGTTGATGCCAGTAGCCTCCTTGGGAATGGTACCAACATTACTGATTTCCTCTGCGATATCATCTTGGAAAATGACACTTATTTCTGTGTGGATGATGCACCTTATCCTTCTAAAGGTATGTATGGAAAACCTGATTTTTTTACAGGCAGTTTTAGTTCTAGCTGGATGTAGAGATACTATAGAAAGAAAGAGCTATGCAAGGCATTTTCTCTGAGACAGTGCAAAAGAAATTGCTTGCTTTTAAGTTAGTATGAGAAACAGGCAGCAAAAAATTTAGTATGTGCTGATTTTCCAAAATCAAAATTGAACTAGGACAAAATTTGTATATAATGGAAAATTAAAACAGTAGCACTTTGGAGCACAAAATGCAAACATCTCTGCTTAGGACTTGGACATGATTTTGACTTAATTCAATAACAACGGAGTGATCAGATCTGATACCATGTATGAAAGTAATTTAATATGAAATCATAGGATTCTGAAGCTAAAAAGAAATCCATATACTAAAATGTCTTTTGATTACTTGGTCTTTTCTTACTTTTGCATAGAATAGGATCTCCCATGGTGAGTAAGTGGTGCACAGTAAGTAGCATGAGAAGCACATGCTTTAAGAAGTTGTATTTGACTCTCCAAATGTATATTGTATTGTTTATATTGTAGTTTAATGCTATGCAATTTAGGTAGATCAGAATATGTTTAAGAATTTCAGCACTTTCACTGATTTTGTGTTGGTGTAAAGACATAAACCTTCATAAAACTGAATACATAAAGGCTTTTACCTTCTCATTAAAGGTTGAAATATATAATATTAATCTGAGTTTAATACTGTGTAACCGATCTTTTCATGTGACAATTTTCAGATTTGCATCAGATAATACGGATTCTGCTGTATTGCCTGATATTTCTGCTCAGCATTTTGGGGAACATTCTGGTGATTACGGTGCTGATAAGAAACAAGCGGATGAGAACGGTCACGAACACATTTCTGCTGTCACTTGCAGTCAGCGACCTGATGCTCTGCCTTTTCTGCATGCCTTTCACCCTCATTCCCAACCTGCTAAAAGATTTTATTTTTGGAAGTGCTGTTTGCAAAACTGCCACTTATTTCATGGGTAAGTCTGGGAAGTTTATACCTGTTTCGAAGACTGACTAATGAGACAAGTGAGAAGGTATTTAAAGATCTATAAAAGATTTAAAGATCTAAAAACAACGGTGGATTGTTTCCATCCACCATTGAAGTTACCAGTATTATGAAGAAACAACTTTGTAGTGCAAATGGTTCTGGTGTCCTTGGTCTGATCCAGCAAAACACAGAGGCACACACACTTAACTTTAATGACATACAGGAGTGTTTTGCTGGATGTGAAGGTGTTGTGTGATAAAACTTTAATGAGGAGCCCAGCACATGCACTTGCTTACCCATCACTGACAAGAGTCTTATCAGTGTTCAGATCACCCACCAGAAATGATGGGCTTGTACACCCTCAGTAAGGGCAGATTTACCCACAGATTTTTGGCAGCAGTGATACATAAAAAAGAAAGGAGAAATAGGCCAAAGTAGGTGTAATTTGCAGAGCTGGAAGTCAGAGCAAGTACTCTTTGCAGAGCTGGAAGAGCTCTTTGCAGACAGACCAGGTGTGATCAGAGCTCACCTGGGGACCATTAAACACATATATAGATTTTAAAGGCTGACTTTAATAAGCATCACTTTTGTACGCCTTGGCATACTCCTTTTGGTTGTGGAGCCAGGATCTAGGAGTTTCAAAATGTCTGGGATGCCTATGTGTGTGTAAGTGATTTTTTGTCTCACTTCAATATTTCCTAAAAAAAAAAAAAATTCCTATTTATGAAAAAGAAAAAGAAAATGAGGAAAAGAAAAAGGAATACATCATGTAAAGTCTTTGCCACTTTGCAAGACCCTTAGTTGATTACAGAAACTCAGGTCTCCTTTCAACCCATGCCCTTGAGAACTTTGATGTAATGTGAAAGTACACACCTAAAGCATACGAATGGGAAATCAACATATTTTTGTAGATAAAACCAATAAAACTAAAGGCCATGTTTAAACAATTAAAATGAATTGCTGCCAAAAATACCATAAAACATTACTGAAGCATTGTCATCTTCCTCTTATTGCACACAGTGTAAATTACTTTATTAAAAATTCAATGAAATAGACCAACATAAAGTTTCTCATTATGCAACTGTTTTGTTTTAAGAGTCAGAACTCAAACAGATACTGACAACCACTGCATCAAGTATGCTCACTTTTTCATTTTAAGATGTAGAAAGACCAATTTTCAATTACAGATGATTTCTGTAAAGCAAACTGTAATAATATTGGCATTTTATAGTCTGACCCATATTCACAAAGACAAATAAAAGCTCATTCACTGAAAGAACAATTTGTGGCAAAATTAAGAAGAAATATTTATAATTTTACAGTGGTGAACTTGGGCACCTCAATGACAGAAACACACTATATTTTATAAAACATGAACAGAAGAAATTAAGGATACTCGAAGGACAAGGATTCTGTTTCATGACTTTTTTTCTCCTTGTTTGTAACTCCATTAGCATCTAATTAAAAAGTTGTAATAGATTTAACTCTCTTGAATGAGAAAATCAGATCACAAGTCAACAGGACACTCATAAAAATTAAAAAAATAGAAAAGGGACTGTGAACATCTCTGTTAAGAGAGTAATTAACTGATTTCAAAGGCTTTGTTTGAATTTCAGTGCAGTTAGTGAATAAACCACAGTAGCGAAGAGAATAATTAGGAGTAAAATTGTCTTATTTCCCTATTACCAGAATTTTATTATTTGACAGAGTGTGTATTTTTTCTTGGACTTTTGGAGTAAGAGAAGCGCAGAGCAGGAATATCAGTCTGGGGCAGTCTGGAGACCCAGACCCACTGCCCACACATCTTCATTGACTTAATCAGTGTGGTGTTTATAAATACTTTTGCTTATAAATAGTTTGCTATATTTTAAAATTTTTGTATGCATACAGCCAGCTAGCAAGACCATTTGAACATAACATAACCTTTAAAACAAGAGAATAACCTTTTTCTTTATTTTATGTATATAGGTGTCTCTGTAAGTGTCTCTACCTTCAACCTGGTTGCCATATCTTTGGAGAGATACAGTGCCATCTGCAAACCTCTGCAGTCCAGGGTCTGGCAGACAAAATCTCACGCCCTGAGAGTGATTGCTGCGACCTGGTGTGTCTCCTTTGTTATCATGTCACCATACCCAATCTACAGCAAACTGGTCTCTTTCACCAAGTACAACAACACCACAGCAAACATGTGCCGGCTCCTTTGGCCAAGCGATGTCATTCAACAGTCTTGGTAAGACATAACTGGCTGTTAGCAAATGTGTCATTATCTGCTGGAAAATGGGATTTCATGGTAGCAATATGCCCATGGAAACTCAAGTGTTAACCTTCAGGAAACGTTTACACTCTATCATTCTTAAATGAGATGTAAAAAACCCCAACATTTTCAAGCTGCTTACATTTTGACATTTGAATGATTTTGCCTTGTCATAGGAAAGGCTGCCCAGCGTGGCAATGATTCTCACACCGTGGTCTGCTAAGCCCCAACTGTCACTGTAAAGAAAGCATCTGTCACTTGTAGTAGGAATACTGCTTTCACTCATTTACACATAAACTTCAACCTTCTCAGAGAAATCCTTGATTAATCTTTGACAAACGCAGACTCTTACACCCCTCTGTGTGCTGCCTTGCCTGTTAATTTGTTTGAAGGTTCTCTGCAGCAGAGAAGTAGAATATGAGGCTGCAAATGTCTTATTTGAGAATCATTTTGATTGCTTATGGACAATAGGGGCAGAGGGAAGTAGGGAGAGAAGACATGCTCCCAGTCCTACACATCCAGGCAGGGTAAACAGCAGCACTATCAAACAGCAATAGTACTTAGACACAATGTCCTTGCACCTTGACTAAACACTGACTGGCACTGAGAAAGTGTAAGGTTTTTTTTTATACTGAAGGTCAGTTGGAACTGGGAAAAAGATTAAAGTCTGCACCATTTTGGTATGGTATATCCACAAGGAAAGTCACTTTGTGTTAATGCTTTCAGTAGTAGTCTCAGGTATTTGGCAATATGAGGAGGAAGGATACAGGACAAAATTCCCTTCTCTGTGGTCTCCTTACAGATTCCTAGGTGTGTTACTGAGTTTGCACCAAAGTCACAGGGATCAGGAGAGACACGGGCTCATGGATGCATTTAAACATCATTCTTTCCCCAACTTGTCATCACATCAGAGAAGCTGACTAGGAGCATAGCCTATGTGAAACCAAGTAAAAGCTGCTTCCTTTACCAAAGAGATTGCCAGTCCTGGGATCCCTCCTCAGTTCTTCATGGCTCCAGGGATGAAAACTCAGGTTGCAGCTGCTCTGTCTTTGGCCATGTGTGCCACAGCCCTCAGGAAGTCAGATCTCTCTGAAGCACAGTAATAGAATAACTGATGTTGGAAAAGACCTCTAAGATCATTGAGTCCAACCATTAAAATATTTTTGATGTACCAAGGACCCCTTTAAAAATCTGCAGGTGCTCATTTAGCTTCTGCAAGGCAATTTTTATGTTGTCCAAAACTAGAGGTCATCCGATGCTCATCTGGTTACAGCAGGGAGTCCCATTCATGGGCAGAGAGATCTTCTGCCCCCTTTAACCACTGTGGGAGTTCCCATCTCCTCTGGGCAGCATAGGTGGGATGAAAGATGGTTTTCAGCCATTACAGTCTTTTTCCTGCTGTACCTTTCTGAGGGAGGCAGGAGAAGATGTAGGAAGCTTCAAATTTCTGAGATGTCAAAATCATCTTTTGTATTGGTATGAAAAAAATTTTACAGATCTTGATATCCTGTCTTCCCCCATTCTCAGTTGTGTAAAAAGGAGCTTTTCTGGTTTTGTGCCATTGTTCTCACTGTGTCTTTTGATTTCTTAGGTACACTTTCCTGCTACTCACACTCTTTCTTATTCCTGGGATTATAATGATGGTTGCTTATGGTCTAATTTCTTTGGAACTCTACAGAGGAATAAAATTTGATGCCAGACAGAGAAAATCTTCCCAAGGTAACAGTACATTTTGGTTTGGGGCGAGATTTTTTAAAGTTACAGTTGAAGATACGAGCAGTCATTTTGAGGCTAGTAAAAGGAAAGCTGTCTACTTGCAAAAGTGATCATTATGGTCAGGTATGTCATGAACTTGCCAGCCACATTTCTTGATTAGAGTTACTCTGCTTTTGGCAAATAAACCTCACCTTTGTTTGCAAAGATTCAGGGCAGCATACATTAAATTTCTCATTCGTTTATTATAGAAATACTAAGGGGTTTTTTTCTGGCCATGGATGAGGACCAGTTTTGTCAATAGATGTCACAATTGAAATTGTCAAATTAAAATAGAAGCATATAACCTTGAAAACTACCTTCTGTCCATACTGGACTAAGCAACATTCTTACACCTTTTGCATCAGTTTGTGTAGAGGTAAGATGTGAGAATATCGGGAGACAGTGGATTCAGAGTAGCTGTTAACATGACTGACTCAGAAGCAGGCCAGTGCTTTCTTTGCAACAGTTGCTCAGCTATGAATTATGTTGTTTATTTAGATTTAGACGGCATTCTTAATTTTTTATTTGGCTCACTGTTCAGAGATATTCTGCCAACTACTTAAACAGCACTTTATATGTACAGAAAGAAGAATAAGCACCTGCAGCGCCAAATACGAGGATGGAGACGGATGTTACCTCAACAAAAGCAAAAGAAAAAGGAAAATGCCATTGCAACAGCTCTCTGCTGTGAGTCACAACAAAATAGAGAGAGTGAGAAGCAACAGCTCTTCTGCCAACTTAATGGCCAAGAAACTTGTCATCCGTATGCTGATGGTGATAGTGGTTTTGTTTTTCATTTGCTGGACTCCCATCTTCAGCGTGAACGCCTGGCGAGCCTTCGACACGGCTTCCGCAGACCGGCGTCTCTCGGGGGCTCCCATCTCCTTCATCCACCTGCTGTCCTACACCTCTGCCTGCATGAACCCCATCATCTACTGCTTCATGAACAGGCGCTTCCGCATGGCCTTCCTCGCCACCTTCGCCTGCTGCGCCAGGCAAAAGCCGCCCGCCGCACGGGGAGAGGCTGGCGAGGAAGAGGAGGGCAGAACGACGAGGGCTTCACTCTCCAAATGCTCTTACACACACATGTCTGCCTCTGCACCCCCCTGAGCTGCACAGGGGGGGCACGAGTGCTGAATTGTCTGGTCTCGGAAAGTGGCTGTGCCATCAGCTGAACGCGATTCAGCTCCGAGTCAATGCAACACTTCAGCTGACAGTAAACACAGCCAGAATTTAATGGGAAATTGATGCTATCTCTGTCTGAGTGTTAAATCACTTTCCCTTCAAAAGTACAAAGGAGGAAGAGAGCGCTGAAGATAAAGGACTTTATGAAAAGCCTTAGAAGTTGCTCTATTTGTAATAAATTCCACTGCAAAAATTGGTGTCCTCTACAACAACGGCTTTGCTCAGTTTTCAGATGCAGTTCTGAGTATCTCTTAAAATTCCAAAGATGCAAATAGATTCTCCTCAAACATGAGTATATGTAATGCAGTCTTCACTTCACTAGCTATGCCTCATAAGCAAAAATATTTCTGTTATATTTGTAGTATTTTTTCTCATTGTTTCAGCTGAGCTAATACATGTTGAGATAATTTTGGTGTCACTATCATGGGAATTCTGGGGTGGTGAGAATGAGCTTGTCCATGTGAAATTAATGCTTCTAAGTAAAATAATTTCTTTTTTAAAAGTTAAATTGAAATAAATATTGTTGGCTTTATGGGTGGAATGCTTTCTTCACTCAAGCAATAGTATAAATTAACATCATTTAATGTATTTTTCACTTATATAAACCCCATAGAACAAGGACAAAGAAATGGCTTTCTTCTGTGTAGCTGAAAGCACCCACATATGCAAATGGCGGAGTCTAAGATGAACCATTGTGGCTTGTGTGGAAATTTCTGCACTGGGAAGCACAGGGATAAATGCTTGGGATAAAGCAAAGAGGTGTTTTACAGAAGATGCAGGACTGAAGACACAGGTTGGTGCCCATGACAGTCACATTTCACAAGTGTGTTCACAGCCACGTCAGGTGTGGCACTGCCAACATGGAAATAAAGGCATTGGATGCAGAATGGCAGAAAGGGCAGACACAACGAGCAAAGGCTGAAAGGATTTGTCAGAAAACAGTTTTCCTAAACTTTGGAGCAGCTATTTTCTCCAAATTCACGTACTTGTAAACAGATTCAACACAGAGCAGGACAGCTTTGAACGATGCAATTATTGGTGCTTTGTTGAGCAAGGAATCCAGTCTCTCTCCTGTGCAGCACACAGGTGAGTGTGGGTGTTCTGGTCCTGTCCTTTGCTCTGTGGAACTCGGATGGAGAAGTTACATCACTTGTTTTGGTTTGTGAAAATATCCTGTTGGAGATGTTTCTATCTTCTAGCTGAATCAATAGCCTTATAAACCTTTGTTATTAGACAGAGATTAAATTTGAGCACAGCATGGAATGTAGATGTGGATATTAAATACAAGCCCTCTCAAGGATTTTAATCAGGAAAATCTGATCTCTTTACAAAATGATTTTAAATTAGAAATATACTGTGAGTTCCAGACCCAGATCCATATTCTGCACTCAGTTATTGCCTGAAATGGTTTACCCTAACAACTTAGGACACAACTTCGGCTATTATTTTTTTTTCCATCCAGCTTGTCCACAGACAGGAAATTAAAAAAAAAATTCTAAATGCTATTTATGCACAATCCATAGAAACAACGTTTTCCCTGCCTAGTTAATAAAGCAGCACTGCTCCTGGAACGGTGCTGAGACTCCTGCCATCGATCTGACCTTCTGCAAATAGCCAACAAATTAAATTATGGGATTTGATTCATAGCAATAACATGGAAATTTTACTTCACTTACGGATACATGTTGAGACCCTCTACAAACCTGTCCTGTGTGTTGAAACTGAAAGAACAAATTTAGCTGCTTTGGAATTTATGTGGAACAGTGACAGCAGAAAACATATTTGTGAAGTGTTTTATACCATTTGAAATCCTGGATCAATTATAGATAGTAGTTTAAAAATTGGTATTTAAGTAGGAAAATCCTCCACATTTTAATAATATATTGGATGTGACTACTGCTGTCTATGTGATGTATTCCAGGACAGCCCATGCCACAGCTTTGTGTGCTCTTTCAAAAGCAAATTCCTTTCTGTAAATGTAGCTTCTCCAGTACCTGTCATGTCACCTGAGTGACATAACAGGACACACACAGTTCATGACTGAGTCTGAGGATAGTGGTTTCAGATTAAAGCCAAAAGCTGTTTTCAACAATGCCTTAATCAGATTTCAGCTGCAGCTGAAGGGAGCAGAGTTTCTGATTGATTCCCTTCTCGAACTGTCAGGGAGCACAATTTGGAGGTGATGAAATGAGGAAGGCAGGAGGAGATCCTGATGGAGTGGTGGCTGGAGACAATCAGGGAAGGGTTGAAATGTGCCATTTCTCCAAGGCCCATCTGTGTGTGCGTCACGCATCCCTCCTCCATTGCCCCTCTGCACCTATTTTCTTCTGATACCAACACAATATTTCTTTTGATCAAGCTCCCTAAGCCACAAGACTTACGCCAAATTTCAGCAAGAAGTAGGAATTAAGTTTTTAAAATGCAATGTATCAATCCAGTAATTTTGTATTCTTCTGCCCTGGTCTCCTAGCACAGGAAATGTCAGCCTTTCTGCATCTTAATGCCATTTTTCCTGATCTGTGCATTGCAGAAGTCATTCCTGAGTCCAAATGTTGCCCTTTCATTGTTAAGAATCATAGCATCTTCCCAGTACCTTTAATTCAGATGCTGATGTCACTGAAAAGGTATCTTCAGCAACAAATATAGGTGGAATAAATATACCAAAATAAAAACAGCCTATGAAATCGTCTCATTTTAGCAGCAGTTTACAGGGGTTGTGGAGAAAACTCTATCCTACTACAAGTAGTCCCTAAAAGCAAACTGTTTTCCAGATGTAGCAGACAAATGGCAAACCAAAGAATTTCAGGTGCATAATGTCCATAAATCTCAGAAGTTTTCATCTTCTTTCCCTTTCTCCCAACTCCCAGGGTTTTTCCCCCCCTCCCTCTGTCTTTCTCATCTCTCTTTCAGCTGCATGACACCATGAGATTTTTCTCCTGCATGCTTCTTAGTCTTTAGGTTACTTTCCCACCACCACCAATTGCTAGATGATTTTTTTTTCTCTTTGACAGGTTTATTTTCCTTCCCAGAGTTCCTTTCCCAGAAAGCACTCTCATCTTATTTTCCCCCATCATCTCTGGCTGACAGACTCCCAGAGCACATTTCTCCAAGCAATATATCCTGCCCACAGCACAACAGTTCTGCAGTGCCCCTGCAATCTGAGCTCACACAGCTGCTCTGGAACACCAGCTCTCTCTAGCAGCATGTGCTAGCTCAGAAGACAAAAGTGGAGAATTAAATAACACCCAGATCCTCCTTTGATACTTCTGTCAGCATTACTTGCAGCCTCTATTATTAGGGCAGGCTTTAATACTGATGCCTTACAATACTGCTAAATACAGGAGGGGTGAGGGGTCAAAGTGAAGGTATTTTACTGTTGCCAAGACAAAATACTTTAATGCTCTTAATGGAAAGCTGTGTGTGGATCTGGAACTCCAGCCACTAAAGGTTTACACCCCTTATACAAGGGATGGCCTCTTTTCCAATACCACCAAGCCCTTCTTGGCAAAGTGGGGGGCCTGTCTGTGATCCCACCTGCTCCTGCATCCCCTCCTGTTCCTCCTGCCTCTGAGCCCAGGGGTGGTGCAAGCCCAGCACACCCACCATGGTTCATCACAATGCTCTTCTGGCCTGGAACAGGTGGCTTCAGCATCAGTACTGAAATGGATGCTGAGCTAAACTGAGGGCTTCTAGTGGCAAATGGTGCCTATTCTCAAAAGGAAAGTATAGAAAGATAAAACCTAATGGTTTTGTGTTGCCCCACGTCTCAGGGGTCACCAGTGGTTGCTGTTGGAGTCCTGTCAGGGTGAATCAAGGCTCTTGACTCCAATATCAGAAGGCTGATATTATTTATTAAAATTACTCCATTGTTCAGAAAGATTTGGGCTATTTCTGCCCAGGTACAGAGCTGGCATCTTGCTTCTTCATACCCATCTTTATACCCAAACTGCAAGAATGCCAGAAAATGTTTACAAAGTCAGAGAGATAGCCATTCTTTATACCATAGGTTGAGAAAAGCAAACCACATCTCCCATATCGGGAGACAGGGCAAAGGGATGCATTTTGTCCTTGAAACACACACACACAAGGGTTTGAAATCTGCAGAGAAAAAGAACTTTCCAATGAAAGGAAAAACTCAGCAGCTTTGCATCCAAGAAACTTATAAAATGTCCAGTGACAGTTTTGAATTTGGGAAAGGATTATGTGAGAGCAGAGGCTGTAGCTTTTTTATTACAGCATCAGAGACAGAATGGTAGAGAGTATAAAATGAAAGTTTGGACTTTTGGTTGGCTTTTATTTGTTTGTAAAATGTTTAGCTCTTCACTTCAAATATAACATAGACCAACCAAATACCAGTTCACTCAGAAGTGCATGTAGGTCAGCAGTTTGCTCACCCTCTGGCCACAGTTTTCTAGTCAATTTTTCTATATGCATTATTAATTTCAGTTAAACATCTTCAGCTTTTTATGCACAATCCATCCAGCATGCACCCAGCTCTTCTCTCAGGGGTTACATACAGCGTAGTAATGGATGCCTTTAACCTGCCAGAATTTCTCTCTCAGTGTGTAAAAACCTCAACTTCTAGAATTACCTGTTTTTATTTTTTCCTTTTGCAATGCTTGATAGGCTGCCTTGGGTACCTCCTAAAGAAAAAATGCAAAGGAAATGTTCCTGAATTGTAAAGCTCCTGTTTTGCTTGCCTAATGGCAATTCATCCTTGCTAGGAGCTATTTGTCTGTATCTCCACAGATAACTGTATTATGAAGAGTTTTCTTGGCTCCCACTCCCAGTTGTGTCCAAAAAGCTAATTTAGAGCTAGCAAGATGTCAGTTGTTCCACTGTATGGTGAGACAAGAACAGAACACATTCATTAGCATCAGCTGGTAGTAAACATCAAGTAGGAATCATCCCCTATGGGGTAAACATGAGTTAATTGATGTCCTGCTATTTTGACAGTTATTAATATTTTAAAAAATATTTCCTGATATAATGGAAATGCAACTTATATACAAAGTTTAATTTAAAACAGTAGTCAAAAATCACTGCATAGGTCCTGTGAAAGTCATACAAACACCAGAGTTACAAAACAGGCATGAAGAAAAGTCACATGTACAGAACCTAAACTCACTGGAAGGGGCTACTCATGTGCTTTGGCTTGCTGTCAGGATTTTTATTATTGTTGTTATTATTGAATGGACATTGGCTCAGGGCCTTGTTCTGAGAATATTTAGCAACTGCTCAGAAGCCTCATTCCTGACCAAGTGAAGAATGACACACAGAGGTGAAACCACAGGGGCAACTTTGCTAAACAGATAACACTGCCCAAGGGAGAACTTTCCAACCAGCTGGGAACTTTGCACAAACCTGCTCTGGTCTTTCTAACACCTGAGATCAGCAGGATTTCATAGCTAAACTGAAGGCAGGTGTGGAGCAACCAGAGCTGCTCCTTGCTCTGCAGCTGGCTCAGATCTCAGCCCATGTCCCTGTGGGGACATCTGGCAGTGTTGCTGTGACTGGGTTGCTGTTACTGCAAAGGAATGAGGATAGCAGTGCCATCCAAGACACTCTGGCTTTGGAGTTGCTTTTTCTGTTGGCATCCCAAAAGATGGTCCTGCCACATGCAAGTAGGAAAAAGAACACTGCAGGTAAGGCACTGAAATTAATCCATTGTATCAGCAAGGGCACAGCTGATGCTTCTTTGGAGAGCCAACATCGTGTGGGTTCTAGATTGCCAGGGTGCTACAACTGATTTAAAGTACCTCTGAGCATCCTGTGGGGACTGGCAGAGGTTATCACAGGATAAGGAAGAGGCTTTAAGACAAAGAGCCTTTTATTTGCTGTCCAGATGTGGTCAGTGCTCAGGTTAAAAGTTGCAAAAAAATCAATGGTGAGCACAGAAAATAAGATTATCAGACAGGTCCTCACAGTGCATTTTTAACAAGAGAAGGTTCTGCTAATATCAAAGCCCTTACTTTGCTGAGATTGCAGATCTAGGGGAAGCATCCAGAAAATATATCTCAGGGTCCTTGTATTTATTAAATAGGAAATCTGTTTAAATACTGTCAGCTGACTGAGGCAAAACAATACAGTCCAGTAAAGCCTGTCAGGCATAGTTCTGTATTGACTGTGTTTTTTCTAGCATTTTTTTCCTTTTGTATTTATCTCCTTTTTTTTTTTTTTTTAAGCAGGGAAAAAGCAAAAGCTGATGGAAATTCAAAGAATTTTTACTGAAAGGCAGGGTTTTCCACAAAAATCTGATGTTTATTAACATACTGCATGACTCCTCTACTGCACTGATTTGTCGAATGTTTATTAAAACCAGGACAGATTTCCTTTGCTACACACTGAGGTCAAGACTAAAGCACCTCCAAAGACAAGAGGCTGTGCAGAGATGGAATGGGAGGGCAAGCAAGCTGCAGGTGCACAGCTTTGTCTGATCCTGCTCTTGTGCTTCTGTGAAATCTGGAAGAGATTAATAAGACTGACAGAAGAGTGTTTAGGAAGATAGTGATTGAAGCCAAAGCTGAAGCTGATGCCCTTGCAGCTGAAATGTGGCTCTGCGGGGCCCAACCCCAGGGCTGGGGCAGGAACGAAGGGAAAGTGCACGGGAAACATTTCGGCCTTGAGGAGTGGTGGGGGACAAAAAGTCACAGCGAGGATAAAAGAACACGGTCTTGGTCTGTGGAGAGAGAAGATCATTGCAAACACTTTTAAACTTGGGATTGTCCTTCTGAAAGTAAAAGAAAAGGCAGATGTGCCCTGTATGGGAAGGAGACACACAGTGGGGGAGGAGGCAGTGAAAGGTTTCTCCAGGCGCAAGATGGAAGATAAATCACACTTCATTCTTGGTAGAGAAGCACTCATTTTAGGCAAGGTGGAAAGCGAAGATTTGAAGGGATAACCACTACACTGGGATCAATTTCTTTTCCACAGGCCTTGTATGGGGTTTTGCAGCTGAAGGAGTCCTGCAGCAGGACAGAGCAGGCAGAGCTGAGGGGCTCAGCCGGTGCCCCGAGCACAGGAGCCAGAGCGAGCAGAGCTCCAGGGCCACGGAGAAGCTGCAGCCACAGGCCTGGCTGGCAGCAGCACAAGTGGGCACCTCTCACCTGTGGAGCCCAAACTGCACTGCCAAGGTGTCCTCACACTCCAGCCCAGTGACCTGAGGGCTGACAGAACACAACCTGTGCTCCTCTGTCCCACAGCCCAGCACCCTGCACGTCCATGGGACCTGCTGAGAGCTGCTCCTGCACTTCTTGTCCTCCAGCCAAGGCAGAGCTCAGCTCTGCTGCCACTGCCACGGTGGGAGGCAGCCTCAGGGCCATCAAACTCCATCAGACAGAGCAGGAGTGACAAAGGCTCCACAAACCATAGAAGCCAGATGCAGTCAGGTAAGTAAAAAACGACTGTCTAATGAAGCAAGAGATTATTTAAAAAAGAAACCAAAAAACCCCACAACCAAATCCCTCCCATAACTGTGGTGTTTGTATTTAATAGTTACCAGTAAGTGAAACAGGCTACTCTTCACTAGCATGCTGTAAATGAAGTGTGAAAGTACTCTCAGCCAGAAGGAAGCAGGTATTGCCTCTCCTGCCTCACCTCCAGCTCTTTTCTGAAGCTTTTTTCACCACAGAGCTCCTGTGTCCTCAGTTTGAGGACTGACAGCAGCAGTCTGCAGTGCATCTCGGTGCTACCACCTGGCTTCCTTGGCTAGTAAATGTCAAACCTATGTGCCTACAATGCCTCAATGCTTCAATTATTCTCCTAACTCTACCAAAAGTAACATTTCTAAATTAACATAAACTTACCAAAGTGCAGTTTTCTAACTGATTCATGTTATGCCTGTGTTTCCTCCAAATTTAGTTTGAATAACGTTTTCTAATCTACTGACACATAAAACAAACTGAAGAACACTTTGATATTATTTCCATGTGCCTGTGGGCTCAAATGTAGCCATCTGTGCAATTTCAGGCTCTACTTGTGTGCCAAGAATTGTTATTTACTTACATTTGTCCTTGGTCCTCTCTGGAGGAACATTAGTTGTGCTTTTGAGCCCTTTGCTGAGTCTGTGAGTCTCTCCACCTGTGCTCAGTTATCGGCGATTCAGGCGGGAGCTTTGAAGGAGGGGCACTCGGGAGCACCTGCTTTGCAGTTACACCATCAACCACATTTACACCCTCTTTGTTTGGCTTTTTTTTTTTTTTTCTTTTTCATTTTTTAACGCTGCAAAATTTCACATCTGGCTTGAGGTCCCTCTACTTTGCTCCATAGCTTTAACATGAATCTTCCTCTTTCACCTCATGTGACCGATCTCTAATTCCAGCAATTCCCTTTTTCCTGGGGGAGTACCTCACACACAGGTCACCAACAAAACTACTGTTTTTTCGTATCCAGGAAACTACAGCAATTTTTGATTGCTTCTCCTGATGCATTGTGTTCAGCCTAATCAAATTTAAAAGGTTAATTTTATTAATATTTCAGGCTTTCCGTGTCTGCCCTGAAAAATTGCCATTCACAACTGTTGGACCATCTTGCACTTTTGCATTTCTTGCATTTGGGCCCTTCAGCTCTTTCTGTGGGGTGAAGTGAGAAGGGACAACAAATCACCTGTGAGGAGCAGCCCACGGGAGACACTGAAAATAAGGGGAGACACAGATGTATTTTCTAGACTTTACTCTGCAATAAACTGCAAGGACAGAGTGACAGCACATACATGTGCATCGTTAAGGAGGGTGAAGGTTTGGGCAGCTAGGCAAGAGCAGAGGAAATTAGCCCAAAATGCAGGCATTTGAAGTCTTTTAGTGTGGGTGAGTGGATGAGGTAGTTTACACCTGCAGCAGAAACATTCAGAAAGGAACAGCTCTATCTTGCAAGAAATGGTGTAAATGAAGGTGGACAATACCTGATGTGCTGATGATGATCTGGAAACCCTTCACACATTTAATAGCTAGTTCGTCTTCAAACTCAGTCTAGGTCAGTGCCATGTAACCCTGCTTGTTCCCAAACAGCAGCTCTGCAAACAATCTTTGTTACATTTGTGGATCCTATCACATGTGTAAACCACTACACCCATAAAGCCCAACTCCCCTTTTCTCTGAGGATCCAAGCAGAAATTGTGTATTTATTTTCACGTATTTGTCCACACTAGTCACAGATACATCGGCCCAGACTCCTGCTCTGGGTGTGTCCATCAGGACTTAATTCTGACCCCAAACACCCATCTACGGTGAGGGTGGGGCTTGGGAGGCCACAGAAGCTGAGAGTCCATCGGACCAGTCAAAGTTCAGGCTTTGTTTATGATTATTTCTCATGTCATTTTGAGCAAGCAGAATAGGTTTGGTGCTGTAATAAGGCACTGGAGCATTTGTATCATTTACAAGGAGACAGTTCTTTCACTTTTCTAATGAACTTTTAGCTCTACCTCCAAGGTGAGATTCCTGCATCTCGCCATTCATAAACTCAGCTGATTACCAGACTGACTTACTGAGGTGCCTTACCAAGTAGAAACCCAGGACATCACTGGTGTATTCCTCATCTAACAGTTGCCAAGCAGGGGTTTTCCAGGCAGCAGCCACAGCTTGAAGTTCAGTAGTCCCCATTTCCCCTTACACACAAATACACTCTTATCCCTTGCAGTTTTGCTTAAGGTCCGCCACATCCAGATCCTTATTGTGGACCTGAAAGTGCTAAAGGTTACGGTTCTCCTCAGTTAACATGACTTTTCATTTGTGCACACCAAATAATTAATATTTCTCCATCTCAGGAATATTATTTCACTCCTTGAAGAACTTTTCAGTTCAACTCCAGCTGGGAAATTAGGTGAAGTGGGTGTTCTTCAGGAGCTTTCCTATTAACTACCCAACAGAAAAATTTTCGATAGAGATAAGCCAGTCAGAGTTAATTTTTTTTTTTTTTTTTGGCAGGAAGAAAGCTCTTATTATCCAAGGCAGAAATTCTGATTTAAGGTGAGAGAATCAGAATTTAGTTCTTTCTGCCCCAGAAAAGGGATTTAAACCTCAGTTTGCTTTGTTCCAGGCAAGATGGACTCTCTAGATGGTTAAGATGGAAGACAGACTTTACAGACTCTCTGGTCTGATGCTTTATCAACATCTATGAACTACTCTTTATTGAAAAAACAAAGAAAACATAAATCTCTAGAGAAATATTATTTCAGTGAGATGCACCCCAATTTTGCATCCAAAGTATCTTGACCAGACTTTTTTCTTTACCCTTTCCCCCCTTTTTTAAAATTTTATTTTTAGATTTGCTTCCTCTGACCCTGGCAAAACATATCAAGTTAGTTAAGATTAGGTAAATTCAAGATGATTTCCACTTGGATGGGGCACATGCCTGAGTTTTTTTAGTAGATATCATGTATATGATTTGGTATTTTATATCTGAGTCCTTGACAGTTTGTCCAAGGACAATGAATTGCGAGAGAATAGTAATTTTTAACTTGGTTCTGGTACAGTCCAGCAGTACATTGAATTGTAATTATCACTAGTCTGTTATTTAATTTTTTCCATTTTACATCACCAGGTTTTAGAACAAAATGATTCCTAAGTTCTGGCCACCAAAGCTACATCTGGTACTCAACAGAGTGGCTTCATGTGTGGTTTTTTAACAGCCCGTCCTCTTGTCCCATGTGACTCACTCTCTCTCTATATATATGTCTATACAACTGCAAAGTTTTCAGTCACATATATTGAATAAATTGGAAAACAAGGTAAACATTGTTAGTGTCCACTCTAACATGACCAGCTGCAAAGAAGTTGTTAAAACAAATGCAAGTACAGGTGAGAGGAAGTTAGATTGTAATATAATGTGTATAATGGGCAACTGATTAATAGAGGTTTTTCAGATTCCAGCAGATGAATGGCAAGGCTCTACCATATTTCATACCTGTATCCCTCAAGGTGGCTGAAAAAACATACTGCAGAGATCTTCGTATAATTTTTAACAGCTATGACTGCATGACATATTTCAATTTTCTCCTTGATGTGAAGACAACCCCACGTAAGTAGTAAGTCTAGTTTATTGTTTCCTAAAATCCAGTGAGAGGAGATTAAATTCTTTGTTTTCTAATTTAACACATTTATCTTGGTATATTTTCTACAGTATCTATTTTCTACAAGTTTACCTGTAAGCTGACAGTAACAAGTTGTGAAAAAATAGAATTTTATAAAAATTTATTATTTCAAGCTCTAGATTTGGAAGACATCCAGAATATAAAGACACCCAGATCGTAAGTTTTAGGATTAAACACACTTGGCTCATGACAGCTCAAGAGCCAAGGTATCTGAAGGCAGAAATATAGAATAAAAATCAGATTAGGGTTTTTTTCTTTGCATAAATAGCACAAAATTATTATTAACCTGAAAAATGAACCACTTAGTGGAGTTGTACTTGAAAGTCTAAACACTTACCAATTGCATTTATCCTCCCAAAATAAGGAATTTTCCTTATCAACATTATTTCTAAATTAAATGAAGAATAAACTATCTTTTCAGACCACAGTTTCATTTCCATGTCTATTAAATCTGCAAGGTAAAACTGTTTACCAAAAATGGACTTACAAGTCCAAAGCTTTCTGAATGTGTGAAACTGGGAAGATGACACAACATCAGTCTCACGCCTGAGGTTACCACATCAAGGACAGTCCAAAACACCGATGGCTCCTTAAGCCCTGGAATGCTGTAAAAAGGAGGAGCAGGACTCACAAGGCAGATACACAAGCCCGAAAAAAGATTAATCCATGTCAGATCCTTCAAGAAGAGTTTGATTTTCTTGGACCTCTCTTCTGAAATTTGTAGTAACTGGTGAGTAATCTCCACAGCACAACCACAAGACATTTTCATGTGGAACAAAAATAAACCAAAGTTCTCCTTTGTTGACAACGTTGTGTTCTCAACAAAGAAAAATTGTTAGCAGTGAAAGAACTAAAATGGAATTTGAAGCACACCTAACTGAGAACAAATAGCAACAAAGTAAAATAGGGCTAACAAGATACAGAGAAAACATTTTTTGGTTGTCTGGGTTTTTTTGCACGGGTGTGTATCTACATGGTGCTACACAAGACATGCTTATGCAGATAAAGAAGTAATTATAGTTAGCCCCGAACTAAACTCTGCAATTACACTGCATATACAGAAGTATCACGCAGATGCTTGGACAGAGACCAATGAAGTTAGAGGGCACTGCTGTAACATTTTACACGCATAATGACACCACCAACGCAGATGTCAGGATCACATCCCACTTCACAGCAGACACCTTGGCTGGATTTTAAACAGATCATGTGCAATTTTATTAGAATTATCAAAACCAAGAAGAAACACTAGAACAAACTCTCTCATTTAAAAAAAAAGTCCCCTAAACTGACCTGGAGATCTTAAGAACTAAGTCTGTCACCACCTGGCTATTAGAACAGATAATTTCAAGACAGAAAATGTAATATGCATAGATCTGCACTCCTATCTTTTAGATAACTGTTGAAGTTACTCTCCAAACTGAACTATGAAGCTCTTGGAAGGATTCTGATAGTATGGTCTGCAAGGCTGCGGCTTCTGTATCAAAATCCTTATTTTGATGGCCAATAGATGGCAATTTATTTAAATGTTGTAATGTACTGGTATAGCAATGAACAGATGAATACAGTTGCTGTTAGCTGTAAATGCCAAAGGCTTCCAAGTCAAGTCACCTGGGAGAAGGTAAAGCAGGAAGATGAGATGCAGGCTGGGCACAGAAGTAGCTCCATAAGCACAAGGCCCCAGCTTGCCTGTGAATGCACCCATGGGCATTCACAGAGGTGGAAATGGACAACTTTTCCCAGTGAACAAATCAGCAAACAGAACAACAGAGAAGACTGAAGGTTTAAATGAACATAGATGAGGGGGCAACATAACAGAAAATATAACTGAAAGATAAATAAAAACCAAAGGGTTTCTAAATTCAAAAAATCTACAACTTCACGTGATTCTAAATTGTGCTCCCCTCAACTAAAAACTTGTAGATCTTTAGGGCCAGATCTGTAGAACCCTGTACTCCATGTATCTACAAGCAACTTAAAAAAAAATAAACCATCCCACTGTCCACCAGTAGAAACAGCACCAAAAGATGGCAGTGTGTAGTCTCAGAAGTTGTTCACCTTACTTAAAAAACCAATTCTTCTCCTAAATTATGCAGCAAAATTCACATATTCTGAGAAAAACTGAAACGTAATTAAGGATCTGCAAAAGTACACATGAAAAATAAGGGAACTGAGACTAGAATACAAAGGCAATAGCACACAGAAAAGACAATATCCAACTTTTAACCATCCCTTTCCATAGTCAAAAGAGATGCAGAACCTGAAAGATGTCCAATTCAAAAGATTTTATCAGATCTTTCTCAGACAGTAGTTAACTTGCAAATTTGCTTCTAAAAAGAATCAACACTTTCCCAACTTCTCTCACTTTAGCATTCATCATTAAAGTCTATATTCAATACAGAAATATTTTAAAGTAATATGGGCTGTAACTCCTCATGCTTTTGGTCTAACACTAAGCTTGTGCTGTTGGATATCAGACATAAATGTCCTGTACAGACACTCAGTTTTTTCTACCCTGCTCAGGAGCATGCAACTCCAATCTAAACAGGGCACCCTGAAAGGCCAACTACATGACTGAGTTCAGTAGTTCTGAAATGGTACGTATTACATGCAAACACTAAATGAATCATTTCCTCTAGTCCAGTTATTTCACACCACTCTCCTTTTTAGTCTTCTTCTCTGGATCCTAATAGGATTTGTTATTGAGACTACCTATACAGCTAATTGCCAAGGCTTAGCTGAAGAGATTTTTTTTCTATCCACAGTTCTTCATCTGTGACCAGCACCATCCCATGCAGTTTCTCCCCAAGACACCAACATAAAAGTTTAGCAAGTGCCCATTCTCTTTGCAGACATCTCAGATCTAGTTCCTACTCTGTTCCAGAAGAATAAATTTATCATTTCAGAAAATGACTGAAGGGTCTTGGAAATAATTTTGAGACTAATGTCCATAATGTCTGTTTCAAAATACAGAAGTTCTGCAACTGTTGAGTTTCTGACTGTTTTATGTGTCTTAATGGCAAACACCTTGCAGATGTCTCAACAAAAAAAAAAAATCTGTAATCCTTCTTTAAAGCCAGTGATTCTTTGTTGTTGTTTTTGTTGTTGTTGCTCTTGCCTCTCCTACTTAAGAATCAGTTTTAGCCCCTTCTCAGTCTTACAGGTAAACTTGTAGCTCTTCAATCAGTTTAGTACAACACTAGTTAGTACTGGCAGGCTTCTGCTATTCTATATTCTCTCTCTCCTATGTCTACTTCTCATTTCAAAAACTTTCTTGAAGTGACTGTGTCACCTGTGCTTGTAAACTGAGAATGTGTAATTTCTAGCTGTTCCTTACAGTCCTACTATTCTGTCAAAACAAGAAATAAGCTAATTTGCTAAATTTCTGGCTCTAGTTATCAACCAACTGAATGAAATGTCAGACATTCTGCAACTAAGAATAAGATTAAAAGGAGTCAGGTACACTAGTTGCAAAAACGAAGTTGCTAAAGTTAAACAATTAAACACAGTTCATTTTTTCTTATTTAATAAATTATATAAAAAAGTGAAACTTTTTTTTTACACATTATTAAAAAACAGTTTCTTATCTAACTTCAGCAATAATACAAGCACAAATGAAACTGATTTAGATTTTTGGGTGGACATTCCATATCCCATTTAAGTGGAGTCCAGTGCGCACAGCCTCACAAGTACTGATGACTTTTCACTCCCAAGGTTGGTCTTCTTTTGTGCTGTTCTGGTTCCATAGATGACCTCTCTGTTCATTTGGGGGGGAAAAAACCAAAACAAACAAAACAAACAAAAACCAAACCCATATTGCTTGGTCAACATTGAAAGAAACCAACAAAATGTGGCAAGTTTCAACACCTGTTTAAATTCTAAGTACTTTTGTATCATCATACAGATGTTCAGTTTGTCACAGCAACAGTAACATGGCATTTTATCTTTAGCCTTGTAGAAAAAAATGAAACCCTACAGTTTATGCAGATACACACACAGAGTACACTTGACAAGAACACTTTTATGTGGTTTACATTTCACCTTTATTTAATCCTCAAAACTGCCCATATTGCAGGGATTTTCTTGATGAAATATGGAACTGAGCAATTAATTCTACAAAATTATGGTAAAAACTTGCTCATTTTTCTACCTTTATTGCTAAGAAACTTTACAGGTGCACAGTTTGTAAAAATAACCCTTTTAAGACTGAATGTATACACATGCTACAGGATTTTAAAAAATTACATTAGCATAGCACCTCCAGATGGGGCAAATGCAGTGCTGAACAGAGACAGAATGTTTATGAAGTTAGAACTGCTCATTTATTTTACAGCTTCTAAAGGGAAGAAATTGTTCAGTCCTAAAAGGGTTAAGTAGAAACCCTAATATACTTCTTTTTCTAACAAAGCTGCCACTCAATCCCACAGTACAGTGCTTGAAAACAAAGTCAAAAGTCTGGCACAGGAAAGTATACACATTTGTTCAGTACTCATAAACACAGCTGCTTTTGAAAGTAAGTAAATAATATGGTTAATAATTGAAGAGCATCTTAGTTTCAAGATGGACATCTCTATGGAGTCATTTAATTCACAAGTGGGTAGCTTACTTCCAATAGATAATTTGATTCACTAGACATTAATATTTTCTATATGGGGAATTCATCAATTTGTGTCTTGAGTTAATGTCTTTTCAGGTAACCATTCTGATTTTATAAGTCTGTGCAATGAAAACAAGTACAGAATATCATTATTAACATAGCTGTGGGATGCCCTCAGGGCAAATAATTAGGAAAAACATCAGCAGCAGATTATTAAAGACTATGCTAGTGTTGAATTCTGAAACGCAGTTCCAAGCAACAGAAAACAAGTAAAGGCATAGCTAAATTAGAGCACTCACTTTGCTTCTTCTTCCTATAGTTGGAACTATAACAACATTCTGAACACAGACTCAATTTCTATGTATACAGAATTAACAGCAGACTTAACAGCTAGACTTGAACAGTTATAAGAGTTTCATACTGAAACATTTTATAAGTAGTTTTATCAAAATCTTGAGATATTGTTAATATCATGAAAATTGTTAACAGCTCACAAGGCCAATATATGTAACAATATCACCCCACAGAAAAAAAGTTCAGGAAGATAATATATCTGAACAACTGGACATATTAACAACAGTAAGGACCTGGAAGACCATTTCTGTACTACATAATAACTACTGGCAACAAGAGAGCCACATGCCAAATGAAAAACTGTGTTTTAAAATGGTCTTGTAAGCAGAATAGGCTCTTTTTTCACCCACTTGGCTGTAGTGTGTAGAACAGCAGATATCAGGATAAATCTTTACAAGTCAAAGGATATTATATCTATTGGGCAAAATTACCGCATGTAAAGAAACTGAATATAAAAAGTATTGCATTTATATGTAAAAAAATTTAAAATAATGAATATAAAAGCACATGTCAAGTTCTGAAAAGCTATTTTAAATAGTCTTTGAAGGTTAAAAGGCTTGTTATGGTTTGCCTGCTGTGTGTCTATCATGGTTTCTTGAATACCCTCTAAATCTGATATATGTATCTTGCTTATTTTAATTCTCAGTCTAATTAGTGATGAAAATCTGTGGCTCTTGAACTAAGCTGTACTGTAAGATATTTATGTGCATCTAACAAAAACACTGTGAAACGATTCCTGCCACAACACAATAAACCAAAATTTTACAGCACATACAAAGGTAAACAGATTTGCAAGTAAATGCCAGTAAACAGTTTAAAACAGAGATAAGGCCACAATGAATCCTGCCCTTGGTCACTGAAATGGAGATGAGGTGAGGCAGCATTCACTAGTGCTAGGAACCAGCATTGCGACTACGTCACGGGAACACGTCTTGTAATACAGAATAATAAGTATGAAGGCCTGTGCTAGAATACAAGCACATTTCAGAAGGATAGTAGCACTGATTTTACCATTTGCTAAATATGCTTTATAACCAATTTCTTCCTTTAAACACACTGTTTTCACACACACGACGGAGCACTAAAGCAAACAAGCAGAATGGAGCGTCAGAGTACACAAATATGGTGCAGACAATGCTTTAAAATGGTGGTGGGTGTTTAAACTGGAATAAGTGGTCAGAAATAAAAACCCTATGAAAATGGTCAACAGGCAAGCTTGTCAGCAATGCACTGTAGGAAACCACAGGTTCACATTTACACAGCAGTTGTGACTTTTGCTTCAGGGTATAGAAAAGGCTGAACACACCATGAAATTTTGGCTTTTAAAGAGGAAGATCACACTGTCAGAACTTGTCCTACAAGTCTACGCCTAGCTCAGTGACTACAAATGAACTACTGGGGTATACGTTCAAATACAAATGAAGCAGGCAGGTCTACAAGGAGGGACAAAACATGGTAAAGTCAAAATGAAAAACAAATGCAACAACCAACAAAGTCAAAGTGCAAATGAGCCTCGAATTTATGCTGGAGAGAAGACTTGAATGTTGCACAAGCTGTTGGCAGGGAAAGGGAAACCCACAGGAAACAAGGATGGGAGGAGTTGACATCTTCATAGTGCTTTTATGATTTCCTATTTGCCCATTTCTAAGTAATAAAATTTACTTCTAGTTATCACTGTATGATCACTTCACAATGAAAGCACGTTCTCAATACAAGTGTTACAAAAAAGTCTGGCCTAATTTACTGAACAGTATGAAGAAAAACATGCTTGTTGTGATTCTCAAGTGATGAAGGGCATCACCTACCAATCCCATTTGTAGCACATAATTTTCATGGTACTTTAGTTTCATGCCAACAAGACAGAAGACATGCTGCCAAATGAAGTTATTGGGAACATTCCACTTTTGAAATAAAACATTTAACTTACACTTAATACAAATTATGTACAAGATTAGAAAAACCTGAACAGATCCTGAAACATTTTCAGATGTAATATGACTGAGCAAGGAAGAGGGGGAGTAACCCAGTAACAACCCTTCAAAAACACCAACATATGCCTGTGACATGAACAATCATTAATATGACTGCTTGAGATGCCACTTTTAGGAAAAAACTCATGTAATGTTAGAACCTCATGAATTATCACTATAAATACATATTTAAAAAAGAAAAACAGAAATAACTATTAACAATGACTGAAAACAGAGCACTAAAGTTAACATACATTGCATGTATTGCAGGCAAGGCAGAGGCATTTTTTAAAGCTTTTGCACAGACTTCATATAATCTTAAAAAAAATACGCTGGCCTTTACAAGGTTCTACTTGCTGAAATAAAAACAATTTCAGTTCATAAAAAGTCACAAGACTTCAGTTTAAAAAAAGGAACAGTTCCAGCCACAGACCAAAAATATATTTTTTTTTTTAAAACTGGAAGAGTATGGTAATTAGATTATACAAGCATGGTCAGGCTTGGAACCTGAATATACTTCAGAGCAAAAGCTCAGAGAAAAAAAAATATAAACTATTTGGTAACAAAAGTGTACTATATGTTGTGATACAAAAAAGGTATGGTGAAAATGTACCTTTTATACTAAAGCTTATAGAAGTTCCTTGGTCCATAAAAACTATGTTGTGTTCATGTTTTCTAGTTTGCTCAACATGTATCCCAGCCACATTTTTGTTTCTTGCCCACTAAAAAAAAACACAGCTGAAAAATAGATTTTCAATAAAGTTCTTATGTTTCGGATGTTGGTTTTTTCTTTTTTTTTATTGTGGCTTCTGTTTTTAAGATCAGCACTTGCAGGTAACAAGGTTCAAATCATATCACCTAAAATGGAAAAGTGTTTTCCCATGAAACCACAAAAATTGTTCAGTTCTCTTGAATGTAGCACGAAAAGTCAATTAAAGTCCAGGCAAACAACAGTAGTTAGGAAACTACAGTTGCCGTAGATGATGTGACATTGGTGGGGTTTGTGCTGACACTTGTGTAACTTCCCTCACTGTTTGTGTTTGTTTCACTGGAAGCCATGAGGCTTGAGTTGGCTCTGAGGATTGCTCCAGCAGCACTGCAGTGTGGCCGTGGCCCTGGCTCCGGTGTGTATGTAAAGGTAAGGCTGGTGGAGTAAATTATGCCATCGTTACGGACCAAAGTTACTGGAACCTGGACTGGCTGTCGGACCCACCTCCAACCCTCTCGAAATGCAGAAATGTCTGGAACAACACAAAGCATGCTCTCTGCACATCTGAAAAACAGGAGAGTCAACTGAGTACAATGCACTTAAGTTGAAATAATTCAATAGAACAGAACAGTTCTGTTGGAAGGGGACCTACAATATTCAGCTAGTTCAGACACTGACCACCTCAGGGCTGACCAAAAGTCACAGTCATATTATTAAGGCCCAATGCCCTTTATTTGGTTGAACACAGAGAGGCCTGGGGCATTAACCGCCTTTCTAGGAAGCCTGCTCTAGTGTCTGGCCACCTTCTCAGTAAAGAAATGTTGCCTAATGTCCAGTCTAAATCTTCCTTGGTGCAGCTTTAAACCATTCCCATGTGTCCTGGCACATGATAGCAGGAAGCAGTGCTCAGCAGCTCCCTCTCTACTTCCCCTCCTCAGGAAGCTGCAGAGAGCAATGAGGTCAACTCTCAGCCTCCTTTTCTCTAAACAAACAAGCCCAAAGTCCTCAACTGCAACTCCTAGGGCTTTCCAGCCCTTCACCATCTTTGTTGCCCTTCTCTGGACATGTTCTGATACCTCCTTCTTAAACTGGGGAGCCCAGAACTGCAGGCAGTGCTCGTGGTGAGGCTGCACCAGCGCTGACTGCACCGGGATAGACACCTCTTTTGATCAGCTGCATGCAGTTTGGCCTCCATGCTGCCAGGGTACATTGCTAACTCATCCTGAGCCTCTGGCAACTCCCAGGCCCCTTTCTGCAGTGCAGAAAAGGGTACACTTGAGTGTGTACACAAGTATACACTCTTCAGAGCACCCCGTAAAACATAAACACCATAGAAGTAATAAAAAATATTGTACCTGTACATGGTTTCAGCTTCCACATCCCCAAACCAGACACGTAAATTTGGAGTGAAGTTCTGTCCTGTAAGTTCCAACATTGCTACATCCCCACCACCATTCAACTGGAAATGGAGCAATAGAAAAAGATGAAAATCCCCCCCAAATATGTATTATTAAGAATAAACACTCTCCCCTCAGAAAAAAACAAACAAACAAAAAACCTCACCAACCAAAAAAAGTCACCAACAAAACCTTCACATGCAGATAAGAACTTTAAACAGTGCTGTTTTTATCAGCTGGACAAAACCCAAACACAAACACAATCTACAAAACTGAAGTATAAAGAAGTAACACACCTAAAAGATACTGCCAATTAATTTGATACTATGAAGTGATTTCCAAGTTTTGATGATGGCCACTTAGAATAGATGTCAACAAGGCTTTGAAAATAGAGAATAAAACCTTTCAGAGAAAGTGTTAGGGGAGCTTTAAGTTTTTCCTCTGCCAAATGCTGGGGGTTTTTTCTAGTAAGGTTCTCTTTGATCTATAATTGCCAAGAGTCAAAAACAATTTCTAAATAATCAAACAGAAGTCCTAGGGATATCACTACCATGGTACTTTCAGAAATAAATTTCTAATTGTATACAACAATATCAGTATTATTCCTATGGATAGGCTCATGTATTCTGAAATGTATGTAAGAAAAATTATCACAACAAAGTAATTTTATTATTTATAAAGCTATTAAGACTGTTCTACTACAGTATTTCACAAGGGTACCATGAAGGCTAAATGAGTATGACAAAAATAATCTCACAAAAAACCAGTTTATTGAAACAAACTACTAACTTACTTGAAGACTTTCCACAACAGGCACAGGTGTCACTGGAGCATGGACTGGACCCATCCCCTCATAAAATGTATATTCTGCTTTGTCTGTGCTAATGATTGTCCAAGAAGCTCCATCATTAATCATTTCTTTATTTGGTTCTTTTGGGCATGGAGTGGCCTTAGAGAGAAAGAAAAGTTTAAAATCTGATCTGTAGACATGTTTGTCAAGTCACAGACCTAAAAACCCACTCAGCCAGTAACAATGCCTGGTATTTCAAAAACATGTTTCCTTATGTTTTCCTCTAAAAAATGACCTAGAGAAACCCTCCTCACATGTCAGAAAAACTACTAGAAAACTAGTATTTGTGAGAATACCATAACTCTCACCTAGAACACTGTCACCTCTTCAACCTTATGTTTTGATTTTTATTTTAGTTCAACTTTCCAAGTTTTAATGTTATTCAATAGGCATTAATAAAAAACCTACAGCAACTAGAAATAGCGGCTTTAAAACAGATGTTTTATTAAGGCAAAGTGTCTAAAACAGCTACAGAGAGAAGTTGAATACTTTTCATTAGTTATGATTTTTATCTGCTCAAGATTTTTTTTTCTTTTTAGAGTTCTTCATCTTCCATAAAATGATGAAAAACACAAGCTTATATTTTTTGTGTAAAGATATAGGAAAGAAGCTGAAATGACAGTCTTACAAATTAGAATAATGGAATCACAGAATGGCTTGCATTGGAAGGTACCTCAAAGGTCATCTAATATCTCCCTCTAAATACTACTAAATTAGTATACATAGATACATAGAAAATACACAAATACTTTTTTATGGCAACAGAAGCCTCTCCGAATAATTTCACCACCTAGCAACCCAAAAGAAAATTGTGTATAGGTTAAACTTAAAAAAAAAGGGACAAAAAATTCTAATAACTAGATTCTCTTTCCCTCCATTAAGCTTTAAGGATATATTGGCATGTAACCATAACCTTCACTCTTCAAAGTGGCAGATAAACTTCAATTTGCATGAATTGTCCATATCAGATGTTAAAAAACAAAACTGCATTTTCATGCAGGCTCTTCATTCTGGTATGATAATATAAAAAGCACTGAAAACAGCTGGCAGTGGAAGTGTGTGACATGGATAACTACAGTAACTAGTAACTACAGATCTTTCCAAACTCAAGATGCCCAAATGAAACTTCCATCAGAAACATATGCAGCTTCTGAATTACTAGCCCAACTTAAAAGAGGAGGCATTCTATAGGAACTGTTGTATTGGGATTGAACCCACTACACCTTGCTGTTTTCAGCACCATGCTCTGAGCCAATCTCAGGGTCCTTGTTGGTCTGGTAGGAATTACCATGTGAAAGTGCTACAAGCATGCTAACATGCAAGAGACTAAAACCCAATGTTTTTCTCCACCTGCTGGAGAAAAAAATATTTCTGAGACAGTGATATTCTTTACAGACAAATCAAATTTCTGTTGCTTTTCAAGTTACTGTGGGCAATTGCCACAGCTGTCTATGTTTACACTCTTAGCCAAGAGCAACACATGGCAGCTCTGCTGAGTTCATCATGAAACAAGATTATTATTAACTGTATCATTTCCTATTTGCTGTAATCGAGAAAGGGACACACAAGTAAGTGATGCAGCTCCACTGGCATACATCAACATGTTAAGCCACAGTATCATGACCTCATGCACAAGTTTCTTTCTAGTGTGTTTCCTTTTTCTCCACTGGAGAAACCAGAATTCATTTTCCAGACAGACATGGAAGATTATGAGGAAAGAAAAACAGCTTTGGAAAGGCACAGATAACAATTTGCTTTCCATCCTCTTTTTTCAAAATGAAGTAGTAGACTCACATTCAAAACCTACTGCACAAATGGCATTCATACATATTTTGGGGATATTTGGTAAAACTTTGCAACTACGCTTCTCATCTACTGAAATAGTTTTAAACTACTTACTTGAAATTGGATTATTCTTTCCTGGGAAAGGCACAAATACATTCTCTCAGTGTCTTTAAGGTAAAATGCACATTTATGGAGCTGTGATACTGGATCATCTGCATCCAATAATGCCGTTTGTTTATCTACTTTTCGAATTATCTGTGAATGAAAATTGTACACATATACTTCAAACAATTTCTATACTTTATTACATATATACAGTCAGTAAAGGAAGCAAAAAGTAATTTTTTAATAACATTTCCATGCCTCTCATTTTGATATCAACATTAGATTCATAATTCTTAATACTTTTGAAGCAAGAACACAACATTGAAGCAATACTCAGTACTACTTCAGTGTGCTCCATGTATATGTATTTCATCTATTTTTGCTGAAGGAGTGAAGAAAAAAATTGAAGCTCCAGCAAAATCTACTTTTGTTTCATTGCTGGTGTAAAAGAGCAGTTATTAATTATAATGTCATCTTCAATTATGATTAATTACTATTTTTAGTAATTAATATGCTTCTACAGGAACTTTTCTTACAGGAACCTTTAGCCTAACTTCTTTTAATCTGTTTCTACTTACAAATAAGGTTTCTGGAATAATAACGGATGGCATCTCCTTTTAGCAATAAAAGAGTATTAAGATGAAGCCCATAAAAAAGTGACATCCTCTTACTGAATTTCCTGTGCTTGAACCATATCTGTAGTGTAACCAGTGTAAATGCTTTTACTGTCAAACAAAATTTTCATTTTGTACCATTTACGCTGAACAGGCTATTATCTTTTTCTTTTAGCTAAGTTTGGTACTGGGAGAGAATTTCACATTACAGTCCTAGCAAAATTTTAGTCTGGAAAGGGGAACAAAAGCCTGACTGCAGGAAGTCTGGTTTTATATTGGTGCATTCTGAAGATTTCTTCTACCTAAATTGGAATTAGCAGAGCCCCATATGAAACCTATAATGGGCTCACAGAAGATCCCATATGAAGCACTATTGATCGCATAAAATTCCACTTAGGCTGGCATTAAGTGCATAAAACAGGGGGAAAAAACCCTGTAATTATACTTAACCTTATTTACAAAACCCAGTACTATGTATCCAGAAGTAGTTTTTCTTTTGGTTCATATACCTTAACTGGTTATTCCAAAGGCAACTGCCATGTTTCAGATTTAAAACATAGTATTAATAAATATGAAAAAATGGTTTTTGCAAGCTGCTCCTGGTATAATATATCCTCAGGAGTACACAGAAGTGCGTTTAGATTCAAATCAGTTGAGCATTTTTAAAGCTGTGCTGGAACTCAACACATGGAAGAGTCCTACTGACTGAAAATATTTTACTCATCTATTCAATATCAATATTTGAAGCATTTTGGAACAGAGAAATCTACAATACTATTTTTAAAATAGACAGATTAACATATTTTGGCAGGCTTAAATGCTGAAAAATTCCCTATCTTGTTTTACAAGTTGTTCTTTGTTTACAGAAATAATCTACAGACGCAAAAATATGCTTTAATTAAAATAAATGCCATTTTCCATAAAAAACATGTATTACCCAAAGGCAACACACAAGGCCAAAACCTGCAAACACTGCAAACCCAACTATGGAATTACATTAAGCTGCCATCTATAAATTAATTACAGCATTGGAGAAATGAAACTGTACCAGTCTCGGGAGTGCCATGCCAGTTACTGAGCATACAAGTTTGACAGTCTGCCCATAATGAATGTAGCCATCTCTCACTGTGAATTCTTCTCCTTCTGATTCATCATCATCCACTGTATGAAACAGGAATTTTCAGAATTACTTGTTTTAATCACCATTTTCTTGATATGAGAAACATTTAACATCACACTATTACATCAAATATACACTCAGTAACAAAACAAGTGTGCATATGGACAATTAATATGGAGGGAAAAATGCAGGATGTTTTTTTTGTGAGGATGAAGGAAAAAAAGTGAAAAAAATACACAGATTTGCTTTTACTTACAGAGGTGAATGTAAAACGCTCCCCACTGCTGTGAACTGGCATGGAAATTACCACCTTCTACGTGCAAATATCTGGTGCTAACTGTTTGGGATCGAAGTCTATTAAATAGTGCCACTTTTGTCCCTGACGCAATACATACTGCAAGGAACACACACAGACTTGAGATTATAAAATTACTTCATTATTACATAGAAAAGTACCAAAAAGTCACAAATAACATAAAATAAACTGAAGAATACTTGCAATCAAGACATAATTATCAAATATTGGTTAATTTAGAAAATATTTATATTTGTGACAGACCAAAAATAGACATAAAATTATGAGCGCAATAACAGATATAGTGGCTGTTCTCCAAAGGCATGCTAGATCACAGAATTCTGCCACTTAACCAAATGCCAGCTGAAAACTCCTTCTGTTCATAGCTCTCCAGCAACTGATTATTTAAGCAGAAGCTTTAGCTTGCCCTTGTGAAGTACTTACAACAACTTTCCGTAATCACTTGAAGAATATTTGAAATACCAAGACACAGTATTCTTACAAATCACAAGCAATTGAAAAGAAGACAGATGTAACTATGTCAAATTATAACCATGCAACTTATAAGGTTCTCAGATCTGAACTTATTTATCATTCAAAAGTGAAAAATGCAAAGTTTGCTCCCCTAAAAAAAACCAGCAACTAAAATTTTGCCATCAGAATGGGCATGTTCTACTTGTTTCATATTTACTATTGAAGAATGCTTGGTTGATATTCACTGTCCATCAAAACTATCTGTCTGAATACAAATTCAACAGTGCATACTCTGAGCCCACAGGCGTGAACTGCACAGCAACAGATTGCCTTTAGTCATGTGCCAAGCTAGCGGCCCCGAGATCCACATTCCATAGGTGAATGGGTTCCAGCCCAACACAGATGGAAGAGCCTTTTAAAGCACTAGTGAAGAGAGAGAGAAAAACAAACAAAAAAAAAGGCTATCTCTTGAGGTGCTCCAGTGGTATGCAGGCAAAAAACAGTGGAGGAAAAGCAAAAATGTTCCCAGTTATACATTAGCACCAGAGATATCATTAGTTGAAAAACATGGTAAGCAAATAAATCTGGGTGAAATATCACCAAACAGATTTCTGAAATGACTACTTAAAAGGAACCATGCAAAACAAAAATAAGAACAACGTGAAAATGGCATGAGACAGTAAGAAGGTGGCTGTGATGTGACGAAGTGCAGTTTGGATAACATGATGCTACTCATTTAGCACAATTTGTAAGCAATCTCTTTGATACTGATCAGAAGATTCTAAGCACCAGATCACGACAGTTTAAGAGATCCAAAAGCTTAGAAAGCTAAGGTAGAACATTCTTTATACACTTGTCTACATGAATTCATTTCTCAGACTACATGGAGGGGTTGGGTGGGCCTTTTATATTTACTAAATAATTAACCATGACGGCATAAAACTCAACAGGGTAACCTATATCTATTGGAATATTTTAAAATGTGTACAGTTCTGAAATACAGCAAAAAAAACCAGAAGTTGAAAATTTCATTCTATTGCCCTTGTAGTCAGACCTTAGAATACATAAAAATTTAGTATGAAACAAAATTAATTGCTAAATAAAGAAAAAACAGTGAAATACTTACAGTCTGCATTTTTCAGTGACTGTTTCTTTTTAGAAGGTTTAGAGATGACTTTGATCCGTTTACTGAGGAACACACCGATGTCATCACTATTGCCATAGAACATTTTTACCGATAACATGAAGTGCTTTCTCTTGTCTGAGTCTGATATGTATAATGTTTTGGCAGTGCAATAATTCTGTAGGTAAAAACATACTGTGGTTTATTCTTTGAAGTCAGCCCAGTTCAAGAAAGTTTGCATATTTAACTACGAATAAAATAGGAAAACTGATGCAATAGTTTCTAAAACAGATGAGAACCTGTTTTTTTCCACCTCTTGCACATGCATTTCTTTTGTAACTACTGTTTAGCTTTGTGAAGTGTTGTACCCAACCTCATTATTCTGTGATCATTCTAAAGGCCCTTACCAGGACTAGAAGCGATGATTGGAGACCATAACTGTGTCAAAGCCACCTGTGAAGGGTCAAGAGCACTACTAAAAATTACATTTGATTAGGGCTATACAGACCCTACACTGGGCATGCACAAGGGACCACCTGTGCAGAAAATGTGTTGAGCTAAACTTTTCTTGAAAGGATGGGAAATGATTGGGTTTTGGAACACAAGGAAGTTACTTTTGGCTAAGTGTTTATGCTAGGTGACAACAGAATTAAAAAAAAAATCTCATAAAGAACTTCAATTATTCTTTTCCTATTTAGAATATATGAAGCATTCTGGTAGATTGTGCTGGAAATACCAGGTAGCTATAAAATACTGCTTAATAAAACAACCAGGTAAAATGAACACTTTTGCTGCTAGTTTTATTCCAACTGTTTAAGTCATCACAAATACCTTTAAAACAAATCTTGATTTACACCACTGTAAAAATAACCTACTAAATTTTTAAGATGCTACTTCAATTGTATTTTTAGGCAAAGGGACTTAAAGACTACTTCTAGCAGCACATGTTTTGGTATTCCCTTGATAAGATTATCCACTCATGCAAGCCAAGGAGCAGGACAGAGAATTTGGGCCAGAAACCATATTTTAGTTAGCCATCGATGCCTACCAAATAACCTAACAGTTTACTGAGTCTGCATCAACAACCTACAAATTAAATGTTAGAACCTTGCTATAACCCTATGGGCCAAAACCAACTATTCAATTGTCCTAAATATTTTGAGGGATTTTTTTTTCAAACCATTATGTAACACCTAGAATGTAAGAAAATGATCCAAAAATAAGAAAGGGCACTCCTTGAAATATGTACCATATAGCTGTAATATTCTTTGCAGTTAGTTATCTTAGTGGTTTATTACAGTGTTTCTACCTTTCCTTCCAAGTTCAGCTGCTGCATTTCTTGGTCACTGTTTCCTATCCCAATAAAGGCGCAAGGTTGTGACTCCTGCTCGGTGCAACCATCCCGCTCCATTTGCTCTTTTTTTTTCTTCCATCCACTGCCCATGAGATACACACATGGAGGAGGACAAAAGAACCTGAAAACAAAGAACATATTATAGAATTACACACAGTTTTCCAGATAAACAAACTGATGTGTACCCAATGCTTTCACATTCACACTTTGCACTTGAGTTTATACACACATGCACTTCATTTGTCTTGAAGATCTTCTAAAATGCAAATTTAAAAAAAAAAAAAGTAAAAGGCAAGGAAAACCAGCAGTAGATGCACTGTCACTGAGACTCTTTCTAGTTCAATATATGTCAGGTAACAGTCTGCATCTCTATAAAACACCTGACAAAGAGATTCTGAAAGAAAGGAAAAAAGGCCTCAAAAGTTATTACAGTCTTTTGCAGGTGCTTAACATGACAGAACAATAATATACACAGAACTGTTCCACAAACTAATTTAATGGACAACTGCTGACTACAATTCCTAAATGTTTAAAGTTTTGTCATAAGCAAGAAGGGAGTTGATTCCATCCACACATAAATCTCCCCCCAGTTTTTAAATGGAATAGGTAATTTTATATCTTCATCAGTATATGTAAAAAGTAAGGCCTAGGTTTCAGCAGCACTGACTCTAATCAGTCTAGATGCTACTTATAGCAGCAATATGTTCAAAATTAAGTTCAGCATTATAATGCAATGCATTGGTCTGGAAGTTTCTGCAAATTGTTAAAGCCCAAATCCTGAAAAGCTCCGATTTTAGTTAGCAAACAAGCTACTGTGTTTTTATCATTAGTTCACTAAGATCAAAGCTAAAGTGGAATGAGTACATCCAATTGTGAGGTAGCTAAGGAGGCATGTAAGGGAGGGGAACATGAAAGTTTCTAATTATTTCATTTACTTCAATTTGGAGAGCAGTGTTATAACTTGGCACTTCTGCAACCCAACAATGACTCCTACCTTACAGGTGAGGGTTTTCTGGCTTTTTTTCTTCTAACATGGGCTTGGGACAACTGAATCCCAGGCAGGGGGAGCAGGCTCCACACTGGGGCAGCAGCCAGTTGTGCTCCCACAGTGGTGGGCAGGAGTTGTCAGGGCAGGGGAGTAAACTGAACTGTGGGCTCCAAGTCATGGAAAATGATCAGTGAACAAAATTATTCAATTTCTGAAGTGTCTGTGGGAGTCCTGGGCAAGAGAGGTCAGTGCCAGGTAACCAGTTGGACTTGATGATCTTAAAGGTCTTTTTCATCCTAAATGATTCTTGTTTCTACCAAACACCATTAATAGTAGCTTTAGTATGAAAGTCTAGTGTAAAACTCCTATTTATCTATTCAGCATTATTTTTTTCAGCATGATCACATTTATTTAATAGATATAAATTGTTTTTCTAAGTTACAGAATTCTTAATAGATTAAACCAAAGTGCTGTTAATAATACCGTAATTAAATACACAAATATTAAGAATACATATAAATAAATGCAAGTATTTGTAGTATTTTTGGTTAATGGACACAAATAATGTATATTCTGACAGAGAAACAAATCACCAAATTTTAAGTCTTACTGCTATTTAATATGTCTTAGTGGTTATGAAAACGAACAAAAATTCACTGCCTGCAGGCAAAAAACTCCTTCAAACTTTCCTTCTTGAGTATAAATCTACAGTCAAAATTTTTTCTTACATTCGTTCTATTTACAATACAGCAAAGCAGGCTCTATACCAACATGCATACAGCTGAATGTATGAATCTATGAAACTCTTTGAAAAATATCATGGTCATCAGCTATAAGCTATTCCTGATGAAGAAGTTATACACAGATTAAAAATCAGTGTCAACCTTTATTAACAGAGCAATGCTTCAGTAAAAAAAAACCAAAAAAACCACCAAACAAAACCAAAACAAAAATCTAACAAATCCCTTTTATTCCAAATAATATTACACCATAAAACATATGACACATTTACATTCTTTTCTCATGTACTCTTTTGTATTTATCTTACCGGTTAGAACACAGGAAAAAAAAGTCCCTACTTTTTTCTATACCCTTTCTCATTTCAGCTTTATTCTAAACCAATTCCTTGAATAACTACAGCCACTAGATGGCAATGAAGACCTGTAAGAAACAAGGTGTAACCGACTGATGAAAACAAACCACAACAAAAAGCACTCATAAATTAGAATGCAGAGAAAAACCTTTGAAAACGTAATGAACAAAAAAAGAAACTCCTACAGCTGATAAAATTTTAAGTTTGTTTAAAATTACAAACATGAAGAAAGAGTTTGGACACTCGCAATTTGAATGGGTTTTCTTTCTTACGTATCTACCTCTTTCTCAGCCTTCAGGCATAGACAGCTACAGTCTTGGGTCTTTTTAACTTCATATTTACTATTCCATAAATTCATGTACAGAAGAAATTAGCTATGAATATACTATCTAACACACAAAAAGTGATCCAGGTTTGAAGTTTGGAAATGCTGTATTAAATCAGATAAACATCGAAGGAGAGAACAATATTCCTTCAGTCAATTCAAGCCAATCAATACAGAGAAAATGTGGTACTTCAAGCAGAGAAGTTACTCTAACTGAACTGGCCAGGAAGCAAGGGCTTAAAGTGA
Source organism: Dicaeum eximium (assembly GCA_013396995.1). Classification (NCBI taxonomy): domain Eukaryota; kingdom Metazoa; phylum Chordata; class Aves; order Passeriformes; family Dicaeidae; genus Dicaeum; species Dicaeum eximium. The sequence goes on along the minus strand of VWZP01008431.1, from coordinate 3,353,739 downwards.
CATAAGACCCACTTGTGTACCTAGTTCTGAAGCACTGGGTGCTCCCCTCAAACCACAGCCTTCTGTCACAAAGGTTTGCTTTTTCAAATTATCATGTCACCTCTGTGTTCATCTTATAGAAGTCTTTGCCTTCAGGAGAATTCAGATGCTTCTACTAGCTAGTTATTTTATATCCAGAGTGACTTTAGAAGGGAAGTTTCTCCTTTGTATCTATTGGTCAATTCCAAGTGTTTGTCAATTACCCACATTGTTCTGAGAATGAAACTGCTCAGCAATCTTTCTTCATCAAAGAAGATCAAAGAACTAACAACATCCACTAAAGAACTCAATGTGACAACAAACAAATGAAAAATCATTAGGTACTACAGTGCTGAGGACAGAGCAGTGGAGCCATGGGGTAAACCCTGGAAAAAGCCATGCTCTCAATAATGAATTTCATCCAGACGACAGGCACATTAAGTTCAGAGAAAGGAAGTACTTGACCAGAAATTATAGGAGCTCCTTCACTGTAAAACAAGATGTTAAACAAGATGCAGCTACAGTGTTCTTATGCTAATCAGCACTGATCATGTTTAGCTTTGAACAGCACAACCAAAATACCAATCTGGCTCGAAGTCTTTAGATCAACTATGCCTTGGAATCCAAAACACTTCAATCCTTTAAACTGCTGAATGTTCACACTGTTCAGACTTTGAAGAGAGAAGTCTCAGTGAATGGTAAATATGGAAAACAATACAAAAAGTGCAAGCCAAATATCCACACTCATCAAGACTAAACAGCACCTGAGTCTCTATCAGCTGAACGCCTTTGAAAGGTGACAGTCATCCAACAGGAAACAACAGGCACAAAGTCTGAAATTCAGCTAAAGCCCAACCTGAGCTTCTTTGTTAAGCTAAAAACCATTAACTTTGTGAAGTGCAAGGCTCATGTGAAGGGTTGACTCAAAAAAGCCAACTCCTTTCATTCCTGTTACTTAGAAGTATCAAAAACTCTCAGATTAACCTAGAAAGTCTGCATCCATGTACCTGGAATAGTGTTATTGTGGTGCCTACGGAAACCAGGCCACACTACATGAGACCTGCACCATCTACAGCAAGCTTTTAACAGAGTATTTCACCATCTAGTAACCCTCATCGAAACACTGAAAGGTAGTTATTGTGCCAACCTTTTAATTATGATGTGCAAAGTTTGCTAATGGCAAGTGTTTTCCATGATCAACAAGTAAGACTTCAATAAAGACTGGAACAAGATGTGGAAGTTTGTCTAGGTTTTTTTTTAATGTTCTATATTTACTTGAAAGAGATGTCAAATTTAAGAAATAATTCCTTTTATAACTTGAATTCCTCATTACAAAAGTAATGCAAATTAAGTTATTATTTAAGGTCCAAAAATTAACCAGATGATACCTATGCCATAATGAAATCCCATGGAAAACAGGAAATTTATCTATAAAAATAAGTATGAAATACATTTCTTTCTATAAAGATGTATGCAAACCACCTCACTTCAGAAATGGTAGTGAATGTAAAAGTGACGAAAACTTGGCTGTCCAGTTGCATAAAGCAGCATTAAAACTTTACTAATTTTGCTTACTCCAGAAATATGAAGAAACAAAGCCCACAGTTTGCTATAGATAAAGCAGAAACAATAAAAAAACTCAAGAAAAGAAGAAAAAAGAAACAGGAACATAATAATTAATCATTCAGTTTTACTAACTACCTTAGGGCACACATGGATTAAATCCAAGGATTTAATAACCAGCACTTTCCTTTATGCTGGTAACAACAGTACATGATTACTGATGCTGACAGTCTGGGAACTAGCAGAACAGTATTAGAGACAGTCTACACGGTGTGTTACAGCTTAAGAAAAACTAAAATATTTAGACTGAAAAAATGAAACCTTAGCATGTATAGGACAAGAAGGAACAGGCAGAAACTGATGCACAGAAGTTCCACTTGAACACAAGGAAGAACTTTTTTACTGTGCAGGTGACTGCACATGGAACAGGTTGCCCAGAGAGGCTGTGGAGTCTCCCTCACTGGAGACGTTCAAGAACCATCTGGATGCAATCCTGTGCCATGTGCTCTAGGTTGGACCAGATGTCCCCCTGTGGTCCCTTCCAACCTGATTGATTTGGTGACTGATTTCACACCTTCATTTCATACCCATACCACAACAGCAATCATTTCAGCGCCCTACTATTTGATAACCAACAACCAACTATTTTCATTCCTGATATTCTTTTATAAAACTCTCAAGTTTTCTACACTCATTTGACAGTCTTCCATTCTCAAATAGATGAATCTGAGACAACCTGCACGAACAAATGCAACTGTGCTAAGACACTGGAGTGCATCTTAAAAAGAGTGTAAAAGAATGCCTAGTTCCAGTCAGCAATTGTTTCAAGCAGTTTACCAAACATTACCACTGCTTAGGTAAGGTATGTGCCATGGTAAAACACCAAGTGAAATATACACACATATTCAAGTCAACAGGATTTTATGGCAATGCTATGAAATGCACACAGGAGTGTTCAGAAACCATTACCAAATAACAATTTGAAGCTTTGCCCTGGATTCCTGAGAACACTTCCCTAAGTTTTGCAAACATAATGGAACTTTTAATAATCAAAATTACATACTTTATCTTTTTATATTCTCCTTTCTTTTGATGCAATTTGTCTCCCAGAATAACGATACACTGGACAGCTTTGCAGAATGCTCTTTATGAACTGCTCTGGCCTCAGGAGGACAAAGTTACAGATACACTTTTTAGAAAGTCATTTTGCTATCTGCAGGAACACCCCTCATTTTTGGGGAGTAATATATATACTTTACTCATCTGCAGTGATGAGTTAACTGTGCAACTCTTGAATGACAATACGATGTGACAAGGTAACAATCAGAGGTTTCTATAGTGTTGTGATAAATCTTTCTGGCTGTTGAGTTTGCCACAAAGGGTTACAGTTATCCTTTACTGCTTGAACTGCCTGGCATTGCAACCTTTTTGCATTTAAACACAGTAGAGAGCAAGAGGGCTGCACAGTTATACAGCAAACACACTTCTCTGCTTTTGTGCCCTTCCTCTTTCACTAACTTCTCATTTGATTAACATCAAGAATTTCAGAAACATCTAAAAAGCACTTTGATTAAAAAATTCCATGGACGTGCAGAACCTGGACACTGCCCAAAAGAAAGGACCTGAGAAGACAAGTACTCAGGCAGAGAACATTGAAAAACAGTTCAAAATATAGTCTGTATCTCTGATTCACATACATCAGAGAGTGTGACTGAGACAGACAGCAGCGAACTGAGAAATCTGCAGGTTTAATTATAACATTTCTGTTTTCTAACAGTCTTACACACAAATAAAATCTCTAATCTCAAAGTTATAAAAACAATGGTGCAACAGGACTTATGTAACAGTGGTAAAAGACAGGTTAAGATTTCAAAGCCATTCATGTGCTGAGTATGTGGTCTTTTTGTGGTGAACAAATATTAATAATAGAAAAAATAACCAAGTACGGCACTTTTCTAGTGAAATGCCAGGTAGAAGAGCATTGCTTACAACTGAAGAATGCTGTGTTACATCGTAAGAGGTCTAGAAGCCTGCATATGAAGGAGCATCCTATTTGCTTCAACTAGTCATGCAAAACAAACATCACACAGAGAAGCCTGCAAAAGAAGACTGCAGTAAAAGCACCTTTGCCTAAAAGGAAGAATTCTCACGTATTCCTGCAGATTCTGTACCTCAGAAAAGTACCTATAACTGTAACATGTACTGTATTGATTTCTGCAAGGGAATGTTTATTTGCCCATGCATGGATAGGGAACCTCTTGGTAGAAACATCCGGCATCACTCCATTGAATGCTACAGGTTTGCAGCACTTGTTACGTAATTAAATGATTTAGGAGGAAGCATTTTATGTTTCTTCAGACTGCAGTGCAATCTGAGGAATTCTGCAAAGCCCTGTGCACCTAACAACACTCGACAGTTTCCTTAGCTCCCAGCTGTAGACAGACTTCAGTGCAGCATAAAAAGTTACCTTTTTTCATTTCCGTATGATTTCTGCGCAACTTTCGCATGGAGTATTAGCACTGTTTGGTCACCTCGCTCCTTCAGGTAATTTCGCATTGCTTCCCTAAAAATCAAAACACAATATAAGCTTTGAAAGTTCTTTTGGTTTTGTTTACAACAAAAAGAAGACAGCTTTAGGGAAAAAACCCCAGGACCTGAAATTCCAAAAAGGCCATCATTAACAGTCAAGATGTGTTTGCTCACTGTTAAGACAATTACACAGGAAATAGAAGTAACCATACTGCACAAAACTAGCAATATGGGGTCTGTGATCATTTACAATTACTACATTTTCTAGAAAAAAAAATTCTTATGATGTAAAATCATACCAATGCCAATAATTACAGCATGTTTAAAGTCCTATTTCATTAAGCACCATGTCACAAATTACAACACATTTTATTAGTTAAATATTTTCTTCATGACCAATTTAGTATCTCATGATAATGACAAATTGTCTAAGCTTTTAACCAAATCAGTGCAAATCAGTGCAATGTTTATATACAAGCTTTCTTTTGGTTTTCAAGATATTAAGAAAAATTAAAATTCTTCAGCATATTGTTTCACCTAATTTTCTAGAGAAAAGACCTACTTCCTGCAATACAATACAATCAGGTAAAAAAAAAATTTTTTAAAATGTTTTATTGTTCATCATCACCGTAATTACAGATGTTATATAAATGCTGTAATTACCTCAAACACACCAACAATAATTCCTTGAGAGAAGCGAGAGAACAATAACAGCCAGTCACTCTCCTGTATAATAATCTAACTGTTCATTAAGCAGCATGCCAAATTCAACACCCCAGGGATCAGCTGTGCCGGAGTGCTGGCAGGAACACCAGTTCCTGAAGGAGCTTTTGTGGGTTGAATGCCCACCAATGCACTTAGCTTCAAAGCCATCTACCAGATAAATAAATTATGAATTTACCAGGAATTTATATGAAAAGATAAAACTCACATAAGGATTTTTAATTTGGTTGTTTGGATTTTTGTCTTTTTTCTGTCAACTGTGTCAACTATTGAATTCCATTAGGACAGATCTAGAAAACCAAACATTTCTAGTGAAAAAATTATGGAAGATAGAAAGCAGTATTTTATTGACCTGACCTTTTCCAAAAGAAACCCCCACACAGTTTCATAAGAGAAAAGTAAGTAGATTGAGCCAGGGTTGGGTTGGACAATGACAACTCAGCTTTGCTAGGAATGTTTTGCAAATTCTTGTGTTTGTCATGTCTGCATAGGACATGATTAATGTCTAGTGATTAGTGAGCCAGTTTTCTGTGTAAATAGCAGGATATAAGAACAGAGAATAGACTTGAATTGTGTTAAATTTGGACTAACTTGATCTATTTACATTTGACATTGGTAAAACTGATGTTTATCCATGAAAGTACAGCTGGAAGAACTGTTTCAAAGCCCACAAACGTACTAATTTACAGCCATTTTTAAAGCATATATTTTAAACCCCAAAACATAATTCACTGTGAAATTATTATTATACATTTCATTATTATATATATTAGGTGCATTTAAGTTGTTTAAAAACTTTTAATCTGACAATTTGAAATATTCTATTAGGAGTACTATTATACTAAATGAAGAACATCTGTCATATTAAAAACTTTTGACTATTAAAAAACTACTCAAACCAAGCAACCTACACAGAAAACTGCTCAGTGCTATCTCATCTTTATTTAGCATTGTATAAGGAAGAAAAGTTGTGTTTTCTACTGGTCTGTCTCTACAGTGGATTTGTACAATCCAAGCTCCTGCGAGAACAAGCGACATTCCCCCTCCAATCCCTCCCACTGATATCTTACATGACATTTTTCATTATTCAATCCTAAAACTCTTCATGAAGGCAGTATTATTATAGTTTACATCTAAAACCAACTAGCATAGTATGAACAGAGTAGTGTTGTTCTGCTGGAGCTTGCATGATCATTAACAGATTATTAGTCAAACCAGACAGCCTGTAAACAAAAAAACCCACAGCAATTTTCCAATTATTGAACTAAATGCTTTTAAGGGTTTACAGATACATTTTCAGCATTATATAAACAAATCAGTCTTAAAAATCTGTGTGACAGTTGTCCTGTTTCAGCAGTTTACTCTTTACAGTATAGTTAGGTTGATTGTTTCCAACCTCTATCATCACAGGAAAGGTTTTCAAACTGCTGCTTTGAAGGATGGCTGGCACTTCTCAAATACCCACCCTGTATTCAGGAAAGAGCAATGAGCATACCTAGGAGCTAAAATCCTGCACATGAAATTTAGAGTAACTACTAGAGTAAATAGAAAACTTAGTTAAAAGCTCTCATTGCATAGTAATTTCTTTTTTTGTTGCTCTTTTTAAAACATAGAAGATATATTCTATTTTTGTTCCTTTTTTTTAAATTAAGGAATATAAATTTTATTACTAACTTCAGAATTATAATATAGGTGTTACTACTCAAGATGCAAAGTAGCTCATTACTTAAAATATAGTATCTTCAAATATCCGTGAAGACTGCCAGGTCAAAAAGAAACCACCATATTTGTTCAAATACTTGTAAGTCCGTACAGATCAATTTTGCATTGAAATGAAGTTTAATGACGACAACCTAACCTAAAACTTATCCAGAAATGCAGTGAGACAGATATTCACAACACAAACAGTAAACGTTCCCTCCTCCATCACGTGCTAACATAAGGTATCATCTCATTCAAAACAGAGGCTGTCAGGGCGACAAGAGCCTTCCTCTATCACCACACAAATCTATAAAAACAAATGGCACATCCTTCTTTGCTTTCAAGCAAATAGTGGATTTAAAAGCCAGGAGCTAATTATAATCAGCACAGTTTGTGGCACAGAATAAAAAAATATCTGCACAGACTGTATTAAAGCAGTTTGAAAAAAGGTGACTTATTAACAGTTTCTGGTGTAAATACACCCCAAGCAGGCCAAGAGCAAATCAAGCACTGTGCTCCAGTCACTCTAAACACTTTCCAGAGTGCATTGACTTGTTAGTTCTATTTGATACTCTCTCTGATTACTTGGGGTTCACCAAAAAATTGGTTAAGATCACTCCTCGACAGCACCATGTTCAATTCTGGCAGCAAAAAGCGCTACATTACCTCACTTTTACTCAAGAAACAAATCAGCTCATTCCTGATGATTTAAAAATAAGCAGATCCACATCCTACTGAATAACCTACAATAACTGATACATGAAGTCAACACCATTTCTAAAAATGCATTTTGAATTTCATATTAAAAATAAGCCACTCTGTTAAAAATTGTAATTCTGGCTGCTGGTTGCATATATAATTGAAAAGCTTTGATATTTAAAATTCTAGGGTTAGTAACCCACAAAATTTTAAGCTAATTTTTATGAGAATGAAAAGTGAAACTTCAGAAAATTGTTAAATACTGAGTTTCTTTAATGCTTACCTTGTGAGCCGTTTCGGTTGAGGTCGCTCTCCAAACTTCCTGAAAAAAGAAGTAGTTGCTAATTTAAAACAAGTGTTTAGTCGTACTTTTACAGTAAGATACTATCCCAATTTCACGATTTTTGAAATTGTATTAGAATTTTATGTCTTTTCTTTGTAATTTCCTAGATAAGATCACTATTAAAGTATTAACCACCTCCTTGCAACACCTTTTCCCAACAGCAGATTTTTTTTTTTTTTTATTTGAACACTAGGTAATTTTCTTTGTTGAAGTCACATTTGCTCCCAGAATCACTTCTGGAAAGTTCAGACATCACAAGAATGTAAAGAAGCAGAAGATCTTTGCCACAGAATTGACCAGCAGTGCCATCAACAAACAGCTACTGTAAACATTCAGAAATTAATACACACATCCGTGTTGACAAACCAGTGAATGCTTTCCACCAGGACAATTTCTCCAAAATCTGTTTTTCCTTCATGACTTCTTACAAAAAGGATGACAACATTTTCATACATGCCAGCACAGAATTACAGGAAAAATCTCTCCTGTGGAATGCAGCCAAGCTTGATCCATAAATAGCCTGCAATACACTCAATGTTTTTTCACCATAAAGTGTTCTGAGACAACTGTACTTCTTTCAGTGCTTCAACATCCTTCTTGAGAGAAAGAATATTCTTTACACTAGGCTAAGATTTTCCACGAAAGTCTTTATTTACATAAGACACCAAATTAAGACATGGCAGATACATTTGCATTAACAGCAGAATCCTCAGATTAAACCAAAATGGTCAGGTAAAACATCTGAAAAAAGGAAGGCTGCACCCAGCAATGTACATCTGCTAATCCTGGTGAGGAAGTGTAACCACAAACTAAAATGATGACAAAGACAGGGGGAAAACCCCCAAGAAACCCACAACGCAAAAACAAAACATAACAAAAAGACAGGCTTAGCTTAACATCTTTTTGCCTAAAAATAAAGACATAACAGACTGTGGTTTTGCTTCCAGTGTTCATAAATACGTCTGTGACTTGCCAAGTTCATGCTATAGGTGGGCATAACTTGCCCTTTATGCTTCCTGGATAGGGAAAGGAACCCTTTCCTACTATTGTCCTACAAGGGTGTTAGAGGCTCCCTAGGACAAGAATTTGATCATTAAGTGATGTGACAAGAAATTCCCCTGTTCGTGCAATGGATCTGTCCTGGTCTCTACAGCAATTGATGGTGGAATGATTTCATACATTCCAATTTAATTTCTGTAATCCTAGAAATGTACAAATATGTAACTATTATCATTTATACAGCTGAGGAAAACAGCACTCTCCTGACAGGGCAGTGACAACATTCAGCCAATTTTAAAATTATTTTTCAAGACTTGAGAAATACATCTTCTAAAATGCTGGCAGTCTATATAAAGGAACTGAATAAATGACATGAAGCCAAATTTTCTTTTCAGCTTAAACAATGAAATAAAAATTTATTTTTCCAAACAGACAAATTCCCTTCATGTTTTACTTTGCTGTTGTTAGTATGTAGTTAATTTCTCTGGCTTTATTTTAATTTTAAATGAAACAACGACACCAGAATTCTTGCTGCAAGATTTGTTTTTATCCATTTTAAATTTTGAGGTCTACTGGACACAAGCTTCATTGATATTTTTCTCTGTGGTATGCATGACTGCATTGACATATCTGTAATGCAGAAAAGGTAACAAGCCAACCCAAACAGCTTTCCAGTTTGGCAGAGGGAAAGTTACGTCCAAAGCCTTTCTGCCCCTAACACTTCTCTTTCCAGGATCTGCCTAGCTACCTCCTGAGCACACCCTGTGCCTCTGATTTTCCCTGGATAAGTGTGAGTAGGTGTATATCCCAACTCTCCCTGCTATCTGTGTAGTTGCTGTTCTCCCCTGAAGGCCCAGGATCATCCTATTTGACAGAGGACCTGTGACTCTCTGACTAGAGAGCAGATTACCTTTAAGCAATGCTCTACAAACAACATCCCTATAGATTAGCTCTCTGCTTTTGAGCAGAACTACTGTTTTTGTTTCAATCCCTCTGCACATTTCAGTTTACCGTAAAAAAAATTCAGAGGTGCTTATCTTGGAGCAAAGAAGGCATTATGCACACAACACTTACCACCTGTACCATGGCCAATAGATCCAATCCAAGATGAGGACACTAGTACAGCAGAAACTGCACTGACACAAAAAACCCCCTTACAGACAAAACCTCACACTGCCCCAAGGTAACACATACCCTTGCAGAAAAGAGCAGATACATCCCCCTTGCACATACACTTGATTACTAAAAAGAGTTTTATTAACAAGAGATCTACACAACACAGTTGTGTAGAAACTGTAGTCATGAAGAAATCAATTCCATCTTTTCCTTTAGTCAAATCCTGAACATACAACACAGGAGGAAAGTAACAAAATCCCCATTCTTCAGAATCAGAGCTAAAGCACTGAGTCACTCTGGAGATGTGCAGGGCAAACTCTGATCTGCTGCTCAGTGCAATACCTCTCTAACTCATATACCAGCTTTCCCGAGCCTCCTCCACACAAAATGAATTTATTTATGTCACTGTAACAACTTGTGAACACATATAAATGTTACCCCTAGCCACACGAACCTTTCAAAGAGATGATGTAAATTCAGTAAACCTTTTATTGTTCTTTCAATATACATTAGACAGAGGTAGAATGGGAGGAAACTACATCTTGATATTTACTTTAAATCCCATGTTAAGTGTTTCTAAATTAAACTCAGCTACTTTTCCTCAATAATGCTGTCTTGACAGATGACTGATGGTTATGTACCATAGCCATGGTGTCAATGAACAGCCTTTTCCTGCATCACTGCAAATAATTTCAAATATCCTATAAATATTCACCTCCCTAGCTCAACAGCAATAGTTAAAGAAGTTAGAAATCAAAAATTATTAAGAATTAAATAGGAAACAGAAACACCAACATGTCATGGCATTATTCTGCCACACCCTCACAATTCTGAAAACTTACAGCAGTGGAATAAAGTTATCTCAGAGTAATAAAAGTTAGCATGAAAGTCAGTATGAACAATCAGTATTTTTTTTTGTATGCAATTGGCTAAAACTCCAGCCTTCAGTGAGTACGAGAGAAAAGTGACAACCAGAGGCAAAGATCTAAGAGATCGATAAAAGATATGCAAAATGTGGAAAGGAGATAGTTATTCTCTCCTGTCTCACAAACATAGGAATTGGGAAATATATCCAATACCAAAAATTTAGAGTACTTTTTTTCCTTGCTTTATGAACACAAAACTAAGTTGTGAAACATACTGCTAGAAAATATTGTGGAGGCTGAAAGCAGAAGCGAGCTCAAAAGACTAAACAGAAGTCTGATACAGAACTCAGATTCTATTAAGTATAATGACCTATTTTTTACAACCTTGTTCTCAAGAAAACCTAAAGTATGTTCTTCCAGCAGCAAAAAAAAAATAACAGGAGTTAAAAAAAAGCCCAAACCAGTCTACATTTACCCTGTCTTTTATATTCTTCCTTTATGCATCCATTACTGATGATTAGCAGGAATGGATCAGTATATATACTCCTATAAACCAGATATATTCCAAAGCAGCAACTGCATCCAGGATGCCAGATTTTCATTCACACTACAAAACTCAAATATACAAACAAGACTTTTTTTTTAAAAAAGGTATCGCATGTATTTTGTTTAATGGTTCGTCTGGTTTACTTTTTCCATATATCTCCAAACTGATGTAGAGATGTGTATTGACAACATAACCTGAAGGACAGAAAGTATCAGCAACTGCTACACAGAAGAAAAGACTAAGAATCATTTTAAGTTTTCTGATGTTAAGACACATGAAAATGCAAGAAACACATTCTATCTATGGTTTTGTACTAAATGACATCCACTGCACAAGCTGTGATTGTTGCTATTTCAAACTCTCATATTTGACTGGTATGTTGAAAAATGAGCCAGTTCAGACATTACAAGGTTACCTGTCAGATATGACAGAGACTGCAACACTTTTCTTGTGTAGGTTTGCACTGGATTTCACTGTTCTGGAATTTCTTTATTCAGTATTTTCTATTTCTCCTTATCCTTCTCTCCTAGAAATTCACTGTTTCTATTTCTCCATTCTTTCATCCTGAAAATATGCAGGTTGATGAATAACAACAATGTACAGGAGAGAAAACTAGAAATGTATCATAGTTCTATTCTTGCAGAGATTATTAGACAAGATAAATATATGTAATTTTAAGTCCTGATGACAGGTTATATATCATTATATCTGAATGCTTACCAAGTTCCTTTAATTTCCTGGGTTTTTAAAATTTCACTATCCAAGACTAAGTGCTCTTTCAGGCATCCTGTATTGGGATTCTAGTCATACAATCGAGTTGCTGTTTCACTCACACCAGTTCAAGCTGTATTCTGTTAGCATATCTTAACACACTGTACTGGAAACACGAGTGAGAGCATCAGTCACACCATCATCACTTGCTATTGGAGCAAGTTATACTTGTCCTACTAATTCTTTTCCCAGTCCTGCTTTTTTTTTTCCCCAACCACCAGTCAGTATTCCAGTATTTCCTGTGGTTTGTCTTCTGATGCTTTGCATAAATTCATTTCGCTTCCACACTTTGCACTGTAGGCATAACTCTTTCTTCAATATCAGTCCCAAATAATTCTTTTCAAGTCCATACTTTTCATTAAGCAAGTCCCAGTTTGCCATTTAAAATTCTTTTCCCCATTCACAGAAATGTAAGGAAACATATTCTTTCTATCTCTTTACTGCCCTTCAAGTAAGTATAGAAGTTAACAAGTGAAGTAACACTAATCTTACCAGTACAGTAGATGGTTTTACTCAAACTTTTAAAATTCTCAGGTTAAGTAAACACATGACACAATATACAGGATAAGTTTCAAATGTTTTCAGACAATACAGAATGTAAAACCCTATTTGGAATTCCTAGCTCAGATACAATATGCACTACAATTTTCTATGGCTACAGGAATATGAATTTTCACTCTTTTCAGCATCTATCAGTAGTTGTATGTCTTTACTAAATATGCCAAACTTTTTTGTTGGTGTTGTATAGTCATTTTCTGGGCATAAATGATTTGGCTCAAATTTTTTATTCAATGGTTCTATGTGTCAAGTCAACTTTGGATGGAAAAATAAATAAATGAAAATGAACCAAAACAGTTCCACCATTCACAAGAAAAAGAATAATGAAAAAAAATCTCTACAAAAAATCACATGCTATCCTATCTTCAACTTTGACTGAAGATCTATGGTCACTGAGCAGCTTTAGCATCCTCCTGCCTGGAATATGAACTTCAAATTTTTCCGGTACTGGTCTTCAGCCAAGAATATAATTTTAACAGTCCCTGAGAAAGACAATTCACCTTTATGTACTGAGCACAGAAGCCTTAAAAAACATTTCCACAGCATACAGATGGAGACAAACTTCAGCAATTAGGTATTGTACCTTCACTTGGCCAATGGACTAACAATTTTTGGCATCTAGTCAGAATAGCATGGATCTTTCTGGAAATGGTCTCCAGAGAAGCAAAATGCAAAAGGGAGTTGTCAAATTTGACTACAGCAGAAACAACAGCTGAGCAGAAAGCAAGTGTGCTGGAGAGGCCAACATGGGGGAGATGTGGGGGAGCAGCAGAAACAGTGAGGACTAGGAATGGGAAGACATGAGCTGCAACCTAAGACTTACTAAACTAAAAACATGGACCTGAGACCACCATGGGAAATGGGGCACCAGAAGAATCTGTGGCAAGGCAAAACATTCAAATTTAACTCCAGAATATACAAAGTGTAGTAAAAATACACTACAGTTACTGTTTTCTGTGTCAATTTTCTTGTGACAGAAGTTTCCCTGGTGTCTTAAAAATTTCAACACTGAAAATAAAAGTAAATACTTTCCTTACCCTGAAGAATCCAAAAGCATAGTATCCAAAACCAGGCTACCCAGAAAGCTGGTAGATGCCCCCTCCTTGAAAACATTCACTGGACAGGGTTCTGAGCAACCTGATCTGACTGAAGACATCCCTGCTTGTTGCAGGGTGTTTGGACTCCATGACCTTTAGAGGTTCCTTTCAAAACAAACATCCATGTGTTGAATCTCTATTTCCTTTCTGCTTTACACAAGAATGAAGAGATCATGTGGTGCTTTGCTGCCCATAGGTAACTAAACGATTCAGGTGCATATTTCCCCCTCACCAGATGGGTGAAGGGAAAAACATGAACAAAGAGCAAGAAAACTTACATGTTGACATAATATAATTGTTTAACATTCAAAGCAGAAGTGGAAGTAGAGAAAAACAAAGTGAAACGGGCCACTCACCACCACCCATGATCGATACCAAGCTACTTCCTAAGCAAAAGAGCTGGGTAACCTCTCCAAATCTCACTCTACTCCAGTTTATTGTTGAACGTGACATTACATGGCATGGAATGGAATAACTCTTCAGTTTGTTTGGGTCACCTGCCTGGTTGTACGCCTCCCAGTACCTTGTACCCCTCTCAGTCGTTGTAGGGGGACAGACCAGGCAGAATGAAAAAGAGAGAAGGCCTTGATGTTGTGCCAACACTGTTCAGACAGAGCTAAAATATCAGCGTGTTATCAACACTGTTCTGGTCACAAAGAACATGGCACCACAACAGCTGCTATGAAAAAAATTAACTCTGTCCCAGCCAGACCTAGTACAATGAGAAAAGAAAAGTGGATGCTTCCTGCATGGGAAATAAATGCCAGATTTTAAAAAGGCACAGAGTGCCTGTTCATTTGGAAAGTTTCACCCCCAAATACCTGACTGCCAGATCATTTACAACTGGACCTACTCACTTGCTGGTGCTTTTGACTGACGTAGCAAAGGCCTAACATCATTCCTGAACAGTGAACTCAATGCTTTATTAGTCCTGTTATATCCCAGTGCATATCACAGTACTTGCTGCAGAATATGTTAGAAGAACTCTTTAATAGACTACCAGAGATGACTGTAATACCTCAGTATGGACTTTGGCAAAAATCCCCAGACAAGTGTCACAAAGAAACTGGCCTGGATGGGACTTACCTCACACTGTTCACTTCAATGGTTTCAGTTCCATCTCCCAGAGCACAAATGTCTCAACACTGTGAGAATTGTGGCAATCACTAATTTAAGGCAGTGTAAGACCCAGAGTATTAAACACAGAAATTAAATACAGAATAGCGTGATTAAGGAAAGTTTTTACTTCCTCAGAGGAGATTCAAGGGAAACAATGCTTGAAACAGGAGGAGTCTAATAAAAAAACCCCAGATTTTTATATAGTCTTTGGCGACGTCTCAGACTACGTTATGAATTCAGAAATGAAGAATGCAAGAAAATCCAACTTCTGCTCTCCAACGATATGAAGTGACAAAGAAGTTTGGTGAGAGGCTCAAGTTAAGTCCCAACATTTCCAATGCCTATCAAACAGCTAGTATCCTGCAAGGCATTACGTGTGATAGGATTGGGGAAGAAGAAATACTGCCATTTCAACTACTCTTAAGTGCATTTCAGCCAGGAGTGCAGCAAAAGAAATTCCTGTGCTTCACTTAATTCCAGTTCTAAAAATAGTGTCAACTGTCAGGTGCAACCTTTTCCAAGACCTCTTTCAATGCCATGTAACTTGTGAACAAACAAGAAGCATTTGTGACTCAACAGTCACACAAAAGCCTTTTAAAGAAATTAAGAGAAGTAATTTACAGGTATTTTTTATCATTCTCCCTCAGCTTTAAAGTAACTGCTATATATCTGGAAAGCTACAAAGTCTGTCAAGTGTTTGTTCAGCTCTTAGCACCAGAAAACCAGACCCTCATTGTAACAAGCCCTATTACTATCTACCATGAGAAATGAAAATACTTCTCAAAGAATTAATTTCAAGTTACTTTGCAATCCATTACCACAAACTCACTATAAAACAAGCTCACCAGTATAGGATCTCAAGGGTTTACTTGGCCTACTGAGGTTATCTAAGATCCAGGAAAGTGAAATACTCAGGTTTCCATTCAAAATTTGAGGATCAATATAAAAGTATTCCTTTTCAGCCACTAACAGAGAGATCATCTGAGAAAAGCTGAAAGAGATGGATTTAAGTAGCATACTGGGACTTGATTTTCTCTTTTTCTTTTAATTGTCTATCCTCTGCCTATTTCCAGCTTCAATTTGCTTACCACTGACAAGAACTGAAGAAGAACTGAGAAAAGTTCATATTTACGGACTTTAAAAACTCTTGAAATTATCAAAACTAACATATGCAACAGTGCCCATGTACAGGGCACACTAATTAATTCTCAGGAGCAGTCCCTTAATCTGGCATTTGCTAGAAACACTTCCTTTGGATTGAACAGCATACTACAACTAACATGGTAAGACTGAGCCACTCCAAATCAGACTTTGCAGATTTCTACATTTAGGATAACATGTTAAATCAACTGCAAAAGCAGGTGTACATCTTAAAACACAGGATATTCTGTTAATGTAGGAATACTTTTCTGTGCACAGATTTCAGTGAAGACAATATGTAAACACTGAAAATATTTCTGCGCATTCACCTACACAACCATAGTCTATTACAAACATTTTAGAACAACTCCCAAGGGAAGTGATCATCTGTAACTAGAAAACAGTTTTCCATCTGGTGGTTTCACAGACTCAGAGAATTCCTATGTATTTTTAAAAAAGGGCTATTTATGATCCAGCATGAGCTGGCCCACAAAGACCACCACATTTCATACAGTGGTTGGATCCACATCACTTTAAGATGTTTCCTGTTGGAGATAACTGTTGGATTTGATTTCTATAAGTGCATCTTATTCCACACCGATATCCTTTATTTTTAAATGAATCTGAAAGTAGCACACTGTTATGATATGTCAATGCTAAAAAAAGAGCTCAAAAAAGTTATGATCTACAGGTTTTACACATGATTAAAAATCCAAAACACCTCAAGGACACAATTTCTAAGAGATTAATGCAAAAGACATATAATTGTGTGTAAGAATTCAGTTAACATGGAAGTAAACACATGCAATTACCAATGCTCAAACAGAACATTTTACACTGATCTTCTCCATGGATTAAGTAAATGAACCATATTAAATAAATATTAATATAAATATAATACTATAGTATTAATAGAATATAATTATAAATATTAAATAAATGAACCATACCAATGGCTAAAGAAAAGCCTTCAGAAGGAAATTTTATCTTCTCCAAAACAAAATGGGTTCAATAGACACAAGTCTGATTATGGGAAACAGACACAGTTGTATTACCAGTAACATCCAGCACTAAACAACCTCCACACTGGAAACACAAACTACAGAACTAAAACAAACAAGCTAATATTGTCAAAAGAAAGGACAGGTGATGATGAAGTAATTCTTACCCATTCTATACTCCACAGCCTACAGTTCTACACAACCTTCATTCTTCACAAAGTTCTGAGGAGATCAACATTTCTCAGACAACTCCCCTTCCATGTCCCACAGGTCTTTTGGGGTTTTGCCCTCCACTGATTTTTGTAGGTTGTTTTAACTTAATGCCATACAATCTAATGTGACCCAGCACACCCTCGGTTCCTAACTATCTGCATAGTATCATAGAGTAAGGAGTCTTTACATCCTTAGACTACTCAAAGTCTAAATACTGTGCAGTCTTGCTCTTCTAAAATATCACACAGCTGAGGTACAGAAACCACTGATAAAATGACACCTATCTTCCCCTGTTGCTCCCTCTAGACACAACTATGACTGTAAGTGTGATCCTCCCAAGGCTGATGAAGTCAACAAATTGACCGACAGCTTCCAGCTCACCCATCCCAGGCTGGTTCATCCCTCAGGACACTAACAGTCACATGCAGTCATCAACTCACTCTCACTTTTGCCTGCCAGCAGCACTTTGGCCCTGATTCTCATCAGGGTGTCTACTGTAACAAATACTGCTATAAAGACTTTGTCCTGAAGGTTAGAGTTGAATTAAAAGCTAACACATTTTTTAAAATAAATACAGTTTTCATATTCGCATACAAAGAACCAATCTCAGCCAACTTGCTTTGAAACACTATTGACACAAGGTATCCTCTTTCTTATCCGTCCTACAAAAGGAGATAAATTAATTAAAACCACACCAAGCAAGAATGTCTAACAGACATGAACAAGGGATTTCTACTAGTCCTGAAGTCCCTTTCTACTCTGTAAAGAGTCAATGATGGCTGGTCCAACTGCACTGTGAATCTTTGGAAGTAGTAAGCACAGCAGCCCCTGAAATCACACCAGAAAGTTTTTGATTAATTCACAAAACATCCCCCCTCTTCAACAACAACAACAAAAAAGACCCACCTGCTCCAGGGTGAATGCCACCAACCATGCACTATCACATCTTTGTACTGCATGATTCTGTACTGCCCCAACTATACTTAAAGAATTTAAGTCCTCCAACACAGGGAGCATGTTATGTGCTTGAAACAAGTCTTCTACTCTACAGCACTGTACACACTTTTGGCACTATATCAAATAATACTGACAAAAATACAATAGAAAAAGCTTTGCTTCACTTAGTCACGCCCTCTCACTGCAAGTCACTGGTTCAATTAGAAACTCCCTCTCCCTTTTCTGACCTGCTTTCATCCTCCCACACTGCTTTCATTATTGTCCTCTCTTTTCCAATCACCATAAAATCATAGAACCACAGCCGCAATTTAAATAAAGCTTGTACTGTACCAGTAAACAGGCTCACTTTTAAACAACTTATAGAAAGTAAACAAATTCACTTCTTTATAGCAGTCTACCTAGATTTGGGAAAAACCTCCATGCAGTAATCACTATACTTGTATGTGACTCTGAAAGCCAAAGGTCTTGTCCAAACAGGATGTAATTTTAATCAAGACAGAATTCACACAACTCTGCCACAAGAAGTGAGGCAAGGAAGTCAGCAATGATAGCTTGTTTAATGAGGAAGTGCCTAAACATACACCTGGAGATGTGTTTTCCCTGCTTTTGCTTTTAGCTGTAGGTACCTGCAGCAAGGAGAGGGTAATGCCAAAGATCTCAGCTTAGATACTTAGATACTACCAACTAAAAGGATAAATCCATTAAAATGTTGGAGTGGTGTAGAATGTAAGAAACATAGTAAAACATTACTCAATTTATTATGATTTTTTTATATTCACATGCTATTATTGCTTTTTTATTAATTGCCTAATAACATTGACTCAAATGTTTAGTGGAAACAGCAGACTTGGACACACATACCTCAGCAATTGAGTGAGTTATTACCTTGAAAAATCAGCATGCCAACAGAATCCCAGTCCCTAAAACATAGTACAATTTGGCTCAGCTATTGTAACTGCATAGGGAATGTGCTCCTTAAGTTTTATCTTCATCCATTCAAACCAAAAGAGAGTGGATACTTGGAAAAGGGAAAACACCTGCACATAGTTCATAAATTTGACTATTAATGTAATGGTGATACATAAAATCAGTCTGGAGTGTGATTCAACAAAAACATCCCACAGTCACAGCTTTCATTGACAATGACTTTGCCCAGCTTATGATTACTAGAACTCTTCTTGTCCATCTGACACAGGAAATTTTCCTCGGGATCTCACCTTGCACATCACCTTTGAATACACACTTCACAAGCAAACTTGACTTTTATTTCCTAAGAAA
The DNA here is from genome assembly GCA_013396995.1 of Dicaeum eximium. Taxonomy (NCBI): domain Eukaryota; kingdom Metazoa; phylum Chordata; class Aves; order Passeriformes; family Dicaeidae; genus Dicaeum; species Dicaeum eximium. Next base: position 3,334,501 of record VWZP01008431.1, on the reverse strand, counting down.
GTGATTATATATCCCCTACTAAACCATAACTTAATTATCAGCAAGTCCTTAAAAAACAAGTAGTTATGTTTTAAAAAATTAAATGTCTAAATATGGCAAGAGCAGAGCTACTGCATACCAAACCATTGCTTTTTAGAGTTACTACTGGCCCATAACTGAAGAAATTGTTTTTAGAAGCATGAGGGAATAACTACGAAGTGTAATGATTATTATCTCTGTTGCCCGATTACTTGAAGAAGGTCACAAATTAGATATAAGACAAGATTTTTCAACCACTTTCCTGCCAACACGGGAACCCAGCACTATAGTATAGTACCTAAGGATTTGTTCAACCTTCATTTCAGTGACTGTATGTCTGCAGTGTTCAAAGAACAGTTTCTCAACTCTGTAAGTATAATTTCCATCCTTAACTGGAAGATAAGCATTGATACTCTGCACAGAAGATAACTTTTAAAAAAGTGAATAAAAAGAAGGACAAAAAGGTTCATGGTTTTCTTTGAACCATCACCATTCACTGTAATATCAAAAATATATAACAGAAGGAGAAATTGTGAATGATTTTATAAGGACGTGGTAGAGAACCATATTGAATTTGCAAAGGCGGAAGATTCTCAAAAAGCCAGATCAACCACACTAACCATAAAGGCAAACAGGTATTTCTTTGGAACACCTCTTTAAGAAATAACAGGTTCTTGATGGGGACAGTCGTTGGTCAGCTTCACAATCTCTAACCACAGCTCTAATAAAGTAATAGGATAATCACTCTTCCATGTCCTTTTCCTTACCCTACACCCTCACAAACAAAGGAGCTTTATTGCCACAGCAACTGCTTCCTATGAGCAGAAAAACAAGGAGAATGGCCTAATCTGTCTCTAAGGGGCTTACTGTCCCTGCTCCAAGCTCCTCAACTCACTTCCCCTGCACCATCTCCAGTGTTCAGACCTTCAAAAGGAGCTAACTCAGTCCATCAATCTGGCATACCACTAATACATGGGGAAGCAGGAGACTGGGAAACCAGTCATGTTGGTTGCAGAAAGCTGTTTGGTCACCTCAGCAAACTCAACAGAAGCCAAAAAAGATTACAGGAGCAGCTAAGCAAGCCTGTAACTGTCATGGGAAAGAACTATAACACAAGAAAGCACACAGAGGAATTCAGCATGGAAAATTACTTGCAAAGCTCAAGTCTTAAGCAAAATTGAAAGATCTTACCAAGAGACTAACATCCTTAGTCGAAGTTTAACTTAGGATACCTATAAGTCTCTCACCCAAGTGCAGTCAGAACTTAATTCAAAATGACAGCTAAGTAAACTGACATCTCTAAGGTTTAAGCAGACCAACTCTGACAAGTCTTGCTGTGACAGTTTAAGTCACCACTGTCTCAAATGCCTTTCCCACCTCTCTGCTAGGTCAGGGCAAGCAAACGTGCCTGTATTCCAGCTGCTCCAGTTCACAGTGGGACTGTGGCTTCAGAGGCAGCTGAGCTGTCACTGCCAAACAGGTCTTGCCCGCCAGCTTCTCCCAGCTGCACTGACCTACCCCCAAACACCAAATTCCAGCACTTGTCAGACCTTTCCACAGATAAATTCAAATCAGTAACCCAGAAAAAAAACCGTATCTTTTTGGGGAGGCCAGAGGGGAAAAGGGGAAAGGGGGCGTCATTGATTCAATCACAAACCCAGTGAATGCCAGCACCATGTCACTGCAATCAACAGGCACACTCAGGAGAACGTTACCACCTACTTTGGTAGCAGGGCACTGTTAAAAACCTGGTGTACCACTACCTTCAATTTAGACCCACTTAATATTATTGTAAATTATGTAAATAATAACAATAATAGCAAAAAGCCAACAAAAACCAGTACATACACTCCCTTAACTGGTCTTGTTTTAGGAACTGTAAGCTCTGACAGCAGTGCTTAGCCCTCCAAAGCAAGTTTCAAGAGCCATTTTTAAATATCTTTACTGTATTTTCACACATCTAAAAAACACCTCTAAGAAATGGGGACAATTCCCTATCATCTCCCTCCTCCAGCAAATCAGTCACTTTCAGTCAACTTTTTAAATACAATATAATTTTTTTCTTTTTTTTTAACACAGTATTATTACAGTATGTACCCTTTCATTCCCTTTCTGCCTCCAACTTCTATACTGTGAGCCTTCAAAATGGAATATGGAATGGAATATTGCTCCTTATAGCAAGAGTAAACTGCCAGAGTTGTATGAACTATGTTCAGAGTTTCTCTGAACTATGTCTCACCCACTGATCCTAGACTTGTAAAACAATTCAAAAATTGTATCAGTATGCAAGCAGAGAATAGGTTATCAGCACCTAAGTGGGCTGCCATGCAAACAGTTAATTTCCAAATTGGTAAATAAAATTTATCTCCTCAGTAGATTAAAATGATGACACAAAACCTGTGCATACGTATACCTTTTAACAAAGCTGTACTTGGCACCAACCTGTGTTACAAAATTATAGGGTTTCCTAGATATCAGATGTTTTCTTGCATCACCCAGGAATTACGTGGTTACACCAACATTAACTGGGCGCAGTTGCAAAATGAGCTGTCAGTATCCTAGAATTAATCAATCTCAAGTGTATTGTTTCGTAATTAAGCTTATGAATACATCATGCCATGAATATAAAAACAGCAGCAATAAACACATCTCAGAAAAGAATGAGAATTAGAAGGCTCTTTTCTAACTTTCTAGGACAACTAAATCAGTTGGAGGCCATTCTCCACTGTTAGGCTTTTTCCCTGTGATTGTGCTGAAGGTCTCTAACTGGGAAGCATTTAATACAAGCAAATTATTCTTAAACCTTTAAAGTCACATAATTTGCACAGACAGCAAAATTAGGTAATATTCTATCTACAGCTTACAAACCTGGGTTTTAAGAAAAACAGCTTTAAAAGATTTGAAAGCTTTGGACTTTTTGTCACTGTTGTTGCATTAATTTACAGTGAAATTCTAAATTTATAACATATTAAATTATACTGCAGCTACAGCCCCAGCAATAATTAACAGAGCATTCCAACACAGGAAAGGCAGAAATTCATATTGCCATTTAAAAAATATTTGACTTGAAGGAGAAAGATGAAAATAGGGTAAGTACAACAAAAACTATATTTCAGTATAAATTTTCTAAGCTAGAAGCTCCTTCTAATTATTGCTAGTTAGAACTGCAAAACAAAAATATTTAGAAACAAATTGCTGGAGAAATATAACCTCCACAATGCCTACCCTCAAATATGATAATACTTTTAACAACTGTTATGGTAACTGGGTCAATGATCCCTGTACAAGATAATTAAACAGACACTCCAATAATAAACTTTTACTCCTCCTTATCACAGTACATTTACAATAACCATATGAAAAGATTAGATTACATGGCTGGAATGTCAGCAACTTAACACCTTATCATCCTTTTTTCTGGTATTACAGTATTACAGGTCTCTCACATAGTCATACATGCTCCTATTGGGCCCTAACATCTTTTATGCAGCATTTTTCATAAGAAAAAAATCTGAAGAGCACAAATGCAAAGCAGTTATTATTGTCCATTTTTAAAAATGGAAATTGTGTGAATCATACTTAATTCAAGGAGGCTTGCTTTTCCGGTTTGTCAAGTTTAAACTCCACACAGATGCAAATTACTGGTAAAACTTCTCCCTGCATCTTAATGAGGTACACTATAAACCATGAAGCCAATTTGAAAACAAGACTGGTTTTTTGAGACAAACTTTACCTAACATAGGTATTCTAAGTATTTTAAGGAACCTGTATTTTTAAAAAAAAATTTACCAAAGAGCACCTAACTTCTGCATGATCTTGAACCTATGACTGCTACAACACAAGTTTCCCAGAATAATGCCTGTGCTGGCACAATTTTTTTGCAAGGATTTTAAAACATGAAAAGCGTGCCTAAGCACTGCTGTGAAGGCTCCCAACTGCTGAGCTCTGAACCCAACCTCTTTTCAAAAGAGGTTTCTCATCCATTCAGGCCAGAAGGGAATGTAAATTGTCCAAAGTGTCCTGAAGCACTAAACAACCAAATCTGTCATTTCAGTCAGCAGCTACCAACCCTGCCAAGTGTACCTTGACCAACACAGCACTACCAAGTATGTAGGATGTGGGACATGCCAGTCTATAGGGACATCTCCTTCCTGAAATTTCTGCCCACTGCTGCCTCAAACATGGCAGACTGAACTCTCCAAAACAGAAGAAAAAACTGACAAATACAATCATTGAAGTTCAACAATCAGATAGATAACCTGAGCTATGGAATGAAAATACTGCAGATGGCCACGCAGCTAAGATAAATGAAGAAAAAAGTCTCATCCAAAAAAAGAAAAAAATCAAGGGATAACCTGTATTAGAAGTTACAACTTAGAATTCACCATTTTAGAGAAGCGGTATCTTTTCTTCAAGGCATTAATGCATTCTGGAAAATATGGCACACACTGTCCACAGAGCACTCAGTACTGTATTAGTACAATTAATAAATTGATTAGCTATCCTTGCAATCACTCAGTATCCCACAAATCTGTTTTAACTAAGTTTAAAAAGAAGAAAAGAGCTTTTAAAGAAAATTAAGTTGCTCTGAGTTTTATGAAAACTGGAAGCTGGATAGACATTGAAAATGTCATTGAAAAAGACAAAGCAGAATTTGGAAATTACTGTTTCACAGCTGATCACTTTGCATATGTCATTTGGCTAGACCGTAAGCTTATGCCTTAGATCTATTACCACTACACTTTGTCCATTAGGAATGAAGGAGTTCATGGTATCGTCCCATTAACTTTCCTCACCATACAAGGCACAAGTGTACAGGATACAGAAGTTCTTTAGTCCTGCCATTTATAGAACAACTTAAGAAGCTAAAAACCCAAAAACCATGACAAGAATGCAGTCTAAACAAATGAAGGAAATTCAGAATACAAGTTTTAAACTGCTTAAATTATCTCATATGGTTGTGGAAAAGATTAAATACTGTGAAGACAGCATTCATACTGAATACAGCATGTTATCTACATACTGTTCACCTAGGCATAAAAATTAGAGAAACCATTTGCTCTATAGTCAGATTGTAAACAGATCATCTCCAGAATTTATAGTGACACTAACACATTTATGAAATGCAACTTAACTGTTGAGTTACACACAGTTTTAGGGTCCCTGCCTTAGGTGGATTTTTAAACAAAAAAGCCCATGGGTTGCATACTGCATTTATTTATAACTATAAACCTCTTGGAACAGGTATCAAAGTTATGTTACATTTACTAGCCTGAAAAAAGCCTAATAAAACATTCTGGCAAGCAAAACACCACAAAAGTGTAGCACTGTGTAAATTTTTTTTTATTTCCCCAGTGGTTCACAGGTTGTTGTAATAATTTGGTGTGCCAAGTTAGCTATCACATTTGTTTGACAGGGTCTAGCTTTTTAGATACATGGCATTGCTATGGGGCAGGGGAAGGACTGCTGGACTATGCGTATGACAAGAAAGGTAGTGGGAGAAGTGAAACGTGAGCCACAGGTTTGGAAGTCTGAGGTATTTTTCACTTCTGTTTTTTATTTTTCCATACACACAGGAAACTCCCTTGGGGGGGGAGAAAGAAAACTTCCATACAGCTAAATAAAAGAACATGTGTAAAAACAGAGAAGCCACTCAATGTTTCTGTACCCCAATATATAAAACCGTAAAGAACCAGATAAAAACTTTAACACGGAAACAGCAAAATCTACTTTTGCCACTTCCAAAATTTCTTCAATGTCTTTGCAGCAGTAGAAAATTCAAGAGATAATTACCTCCACACATATATACATACATCACTATCTACCTTCAGAGAGTTCACTCTGCTCCCCAGCCCCAGACCAGCATGCATCCATTCCTCTCCATTCCCTTTTGCTATTACAAAGTGAGGCAAAGATGAAGAAGGCAGAGTCAATTAGACAATCCACTGAGGTGTGCAGGGCCTTCTGCTCCCACTGCTACTGGATGCACAGGTTATTCTTATTCAGGCCAAGGCTCCAGCAATCCATTTCTACATTTCCAGCAGCAGAATTAATGGACAGCTGAAGAAGAGTAAGAACCATACAAGCCTAAATGGTACCTCTCTTGAACATTCTCCTGTCTGTGACTATTTTCAGTTCAGTGCAAGGAAATCCCAAGGCAACTTCACATCATCAATATGATCAGCCTCAAAGAGTCATCCCAACCCAGAACCAAAATTAATTTTAATAGATCAGTAAATCCAGGTTCATACTGGAGTGACACTGCAAAAGGCTGCAAATCACACAGCCCAGCAGCCACAGACCCTCACCGCTGACCAAAGTGCTGCGACAGAATTGCTATCTGAAGGTACACACAGAAACAGCTGTCAGGTCTGGCATGATAATACTTTGCCACAAACTTTAAGGGAAAGCATAAAAAATCTCTACTGGTAATTTTTTGGGGGAGGGAAGGGTGGCAAAGGAGTGCTACTGTGGAGTTTTCTGAATCAAGTAAGTTTTTTGGGTTTTTTTAAAAACAAAATGATTTTCCAGTTTTCCCCAAGAGACTGGCAACTACAAATGCCCTTTAGGAAATAAATCTTCTACAATTAACTAAACAAACAGTGCCATGACAGGCACCCAACACCTTTTCAACTATGATCCTTCTACTAGTCATAAGATCTGGTTGGCCGTGCCAGCACACCTTGGGACATGGACTCCTGAAGTATACTCAACATTCAGCACACCATTCTTCCCAAAACACAAGGAGTAGAGAGAACTCCAGTTGTCCTGGCTGGTTTTATAATGAAAACCAGAGGCCACCCTTTAAGGCATACTAGAGCCCTGTGAAAAGGGTTCCTTGGACCTGCACACCACCCAACAGCTTGCAAGCAGCTTGAGTGACAGGTGAATACAGGTTACTTACAGCAAGGACACTGTGCCAAGACCTGGGGCACTTTGAACTTAAGAGTCCTCAAGATGTTTCTAACAGTTACAATTAACTACAACACTGCAGAAAAACAGACAGAATAAGCAATCAAAAGGACTGAGATAGCAAGTCAAAAGCACGTGGACAATGCAATAAACAGCCTCAGGCAGAGAAAATGTAGTGGATTCCATTACAGATTATTTGGCAAAGGAAAAGCTGATAAATGACTCAACTCTTAGGAAAACTGCATGAAGCTACTTCTGGCTTCCAAGACAAAAATTAAGACAGCAGCTGAAAAAAAGGAAGACGCCACAGACTAAAAGAGCAATGGGGATCTGGGACAATGCTTAAGTGTTTGCTTCCTGTTTCTCCAACTATGGACCAGCGCTGCAAGACTGAGTTTGAAGATTCCTTTTACCAAAGGAAAAAAACTTTAACCAAGGGAGCAAGGTTGCATACATTAGCCTCACTGGCTGGAACAATTATTCAGTTCTGATATCCAAAGGATACATCTGTTTGACTTTCTAAATTTTGTCCCAAAATGAAATGGGAAAAAAGCTTTAGACAAAGCATGACATGACCTACGTGTCATGGCCTACATGAGCTGTTTAATCAGCAAAAGTAAACTGAGGCTCACTGCTGGAAGAAAAAGTGCACCATTGTTACACATCTACTTCCAGAATATCTGTATGTAAGCTTTTAAATACATTTTTTTTGAAGCAAGAACAGAAAAGATCAGGATGTGTATCACTAATAAAAATGCCTTCTACAAGGAGAACAAAAAGTGTAAGAGAGAGCTATGCTGATCAAACTGGTAGTTTTTAACCTGTATTAAGACACCCCGGTATGATACCATTTCTCTAGGCTTCTGAAAAGGTACTAGGAAAAGCAAATCAAATGCTTGCATTCAACCACTGAACCAGGCAAAAAGAAAAGTTACAGTTTTATGCAGAATGTCATAAATGCTCTTTTAACCCATCTTATGTTAGAAGAAACTGTCTGTATAGTAAATATAAATCCAAGTTATATATTAGAAGTTGTATAACAAACATTTTTAAGTGTATCTATAAAGAGACACATACCCACTACCTTTTGGGGAATGCTTATTTACAGAATTTAACCTGGTCTCAGCTTTACTTTTGTTTGCTTTCATCACTTTGAAAACAATCCTTTCTCCCTGTTCTGTTGCTTTAGAAATACACTGCGTTAGTAAGAACAAAGTGTCCTGCTTCCTCACAGCTTTCAATATACACCCTACAAAGCCTCTAGCAACAGACTGCAGTCTGTATTCATTCAAAGTTCTACCTTATCCATTCTCTTAGGAGTAGCAAAAGATAAAAAATAGTAGCAGCTTCCCATACATGAAGAGGATTGAAACATTTCAAAAGAAAGAAGTGTGATAAAAGCAAACTCATCCAAAATAAAGTAATCTTTCACTATGTCTTCTTTCCTCTTTCAAAATACATTTCATGCCTTCACAATAGTAACACTGGGTCTTTCTCAGGCTTTACCAGTATAACTTAGGCTTTATGCCTGTCCCTCTGTATCAGTGTTTTGTCTTTTGTTACATGAGATATCTCAGATTCTTGAATTCTTTAGATGTTATTTTCTCTCCAATCCTCATCAGTTCTTAAGGGGGGAGACAAGTCGCCTGCAAGTGCTTATTAGACATCCCCTCTCATGATCCAAGACACCAACAAACCGAAGTTTCAAGTTCCCAAAAGTAAGGAATAGGGTTTGGATTTGATTTAAAACATACAGTTGTTAGATTATCACACTAGCTGAGTAGCAACAGTGACTTCCCTGCTCTGTAGATAATGGTTGTGGTGAGACTTTAAATACATCACAAGCCTTAGGGCTAGCAACAGCAAAATTTAGGGAAAAAAAGGAAGAAGACTGTTGGAAAGTAGTCTGAAAGTACTGCTTGGGACAAACCTAAGTGATCATAGATTGCTCAGTAACAAAGAGAACGGGGCTTACACAGAAACTTCACAGAAAAAAAAAAAGCAAACAGGTAAAGTATTCTGGTGTGCTACTCCATCAAAAATAATTAAAGACAGAAAAAAAAAAAGAAGATCCAGAAGCAAAACTGATTTAGGGCTGCTCACAAAATTCAGGAGAGAACACAGTTGAAAATGACTAAGCAAAATACAATACCCTTTGTTATTTTAGTATGCTTTGTATGTAACAAGAGGAAGCAGAACTGACCAGATATAAATGGAAATCAGAGAAAAGGAATGTCAAGCTGTGGCTATACATGTTTTTCAACTAGTGTCAAAACAAAAAAAGAGATAATATTAACTAGGAATGGAATTTGTGCAATGGCAGAATAGTATTTTTCATCTTAAAAATGTAATATCATTACTGAAAGAAACTCTTCTATAATCAGGGCCATTAAGTAGGAGAATACTGAACACAACAAAGAACGTATCAGAAGCGCCACCAGCAAAATCTGCTGAGTAGTTTCAACAAAGATATCCACAATTTGAATCCTAAGGACAGAGGAAAACTTTCAGTAAGTGAAGAAGTCTGTTATCTCCACAGATACAATATTCATCACAGCCTATTACCTTCTGGCAAACAGATCTGTTGCTTTTAGTTTGGTTTTTTTTTAGAGAACTCGTCAAACTGAAAAAGATAAACTTTAAAATTTAACCTGATGCAATACTACTTTCATGACTATGCAAACTGACACGTCTAACCAGTCTACTGCTAACTCTAAGTGCCATCCAGCAATATGGTGAGACATTAAGGTAGTAAGGTCAGTTCGGTTTTTCTGATTATTCACTAAGTATTTAACAATCAAAAAAAAAAGTTAAGAATTTTTCCAGAAAAAACCATGAAACCCAGAAACATTAGAAAAACAGGGATATACCCAGAGCTTTTCTTCTTCTATATTTTATTTCCATATGGAAATTCAGCCTACGTTCAAGGAATGCTCACATAAGGACTGGCTTCAAACTCTGTCTCGAGAAGTACCTCCAGTGTATCTTCTGAGGTCACCTTTTGCTTACTGCAGTCTCAAAAGCCACATGCAGATGCAGCCAGTCAAAAAGAACGACCACAACCCTTATAGCACAAGGGATCCAGTAACAAGAGTTGCCCTATGCTTTCCAGTAGTCTTTAACAATCACAAATTACTGTAAAGGCCCAGTCTGCTTTTCCTCTGCTACCATCTGAAGTATGATTTATCACTTCAACAAGCTGATAGGGAGTAAAATACAGTAGAACCTTTTTTAAACATTGTTCCATAATGACTCCTTTGTTTTGCCTGCTAACTGTTGTGAAATACAGGTATTTTGCCCATTGCAAAAAAAAAAAAAAAAAAAAAAAAAAAAAAAAGCAGAAAGTTCTGACGTTTGTTTTGGCATAGTTCCCCCATTTGTTTTAACGCAGTTCTTGGTATTTTGAGAGTGCTGCTATCTAAACGTAAGCACTGGGAACACTAATCTTATTTACTGTATTATCAAAACTGAACATGAGCCTGGTCAACATCTATATTATTAATTAAAACAGATTATCAGAATAGGTTTTCATGCCTTTCCTGCTTCAAGTGACTCTTAGTGCAAGAAACTTGCTTTAGCTCTAGGGAACTGCCTGTTTTTTCTCTCTACTTAACACATTCTTCTACCACTTCTACAGACAAACTAAGAGACACGTTACCTCCATAATCAACAGCAAAACAATTACGAGAGGAAGACACTCTTGTAAATTTAGTACTTATACAAAGATCCCTTGAGCGTTTATATTGTGATCAGAATTCCATCTCAGTACCATCAGTGCTGACTAAAACAGTTTGCCACAATATATAGTGCTACAAGCCTCTTTCAAAGAGGAAATCTTATCCCAAATACTTATTTTGATTAACTGCTCTCCGTGACTCATTAGTGAGAAATTTGTAATGCGCACATAAACAAAACAAACCAAAAGCAACATCAAGCACGCAATAGTAAATGAAAAAAAAAAACAAACTGGAATGCAAATTAAAAACCAAACAGAAATCCCCCACACAAACAAAAAATCACAAACAAAACCCCAACCAACCAACAACCAAACCAAACCAGAAAAAAACCCAACAAACTACAGCAAACCAACAACACCCCAGGACTCAATGCTGACAAAGAAGTACTGAACAGCAGAAGAAAATAATTTGGCTAGAAAAATACTTGGATCAAAAGACACGTCCAAAATAGTTTTGATATATCCCCATAACTTCTGGAAGATATTACATTATTGAGGATTTTACTAGTCGTCACTATATATCTACTACAAGACTAAGCATGAAAAGAAGCACAAACATGCAGAATAACTGCTGTCTTTCACCAAAGCTTTTTCTTTTCTGAATTCTGACACTCACCACTGAAACCAGAGCTGGGTGGCAGATTTGGAAAGTAGTGAAATATTTTCAATTTTGAAAGTAAGTACCTTAACAGAATAATTTCTCCTGCAGCATAAAGACATGGCAACAGCACACTGCAGCACCACTTCATTTTATTCCACGGCACATTTATCTACTGGCCGTGCCCTAACCATTGCATCGGTCTCAATTATGTGAGAGCAGCATCTCCTTAGTGCTCACTTTAATATTGCTCACTATAACCAAAACACATTAATGATGAATACAGTCACCCAAGTCTTCTTTACCATACCTTTCTGTTATGCAGATGAAAAACCTAAGGAAGTCTGATTTCTCCTGGTCAGCTTTCACAGCCGCAGTTGGGAGAGACAACATGATCTCACCTGCTGAACCCCAGCAAACAGCCCATAACTACACTGAGTACAAGAACAGAGGCAGGAGATAGTAACTCTATTTCCACCTCTCCACAGACTGTTTGACCTTGGCAAGTCACTGGGGTTTTGTGCTTGTTTTTTCACGTTCAGGACATGAAGAGCTTTTACGCAGACGGCTGGAACAACAACAATAACTGAGTAAGGCTAATTATTATTTATTCTGCCTGGCCTTAGAACTCTTCCACAATCGCACAAACTCAGAGTGTGCACAAGCACCTCCAATACTCTAGACCTTAATTTTGAAGTTCTCTTTATGTAAGATAACCAGTGAAAGCAGTAACACCCCTTACCAAGACAACCTCCCCTGTAATCAATAACTGATAAAAGCTTAGTTTTCAAATTCTTTTGCTAAGCAAACAACTTTAACCTTATTTTCTACACTGGCAGCTCCTAATCCACAATTTGCAACTTGCAAACACTGCCTGCAAGATCCTTTGCCACTGCTCCCAGACAAAATTACATTACAGAGTAAAAATAAGAGCTGCCAGGAAAAGGAAGCAGGACATTTTCTGAAGAGTATCTTTTATTCCATGCAGTTTCTATGGTTCAGCAAAAATTAGGGACCAATATTTTGCACAATTCAATTCCCTCTTTCAGGCTTGGAAAACTCTGAATTTCACGGCAGCCTGCTCAAGTTTCATTTTGATACCAACTTTTCCTGGTAATCTCCCAAAACACCACACACTAAAAATATGCCACAAGTATGGCTTTGAAAAAAACAAAGTGCAGATGAAACGTCCTACAGACCAAGCAATGTTACCAAGAATAAAAGTAAAAAGACATTTTTTCTGGCACATTCAGAAAAATGTCTGTATTTGCCTGTACTCGTAAAGGAAAAAAATTAGGTACTTATTCCTCTACTCAAATAAGAACTTAGATTAATAACCTAAACACTAACTAGGATCCATTGTAGGAGAACCAGGTGTGATCTCACACAGAGTTAAAAATGATGAGTTGTCAACATAGCTAGTTGCCTATACGAGAAAGTGTTCTGGATTTTCAATGCACTGATGAAATACCACTGCATACAAGCTAGTCATGCAGTACAACAAAATGGAGATAAATTCTTGCTCCTGAATAAGAAACAAATGAAGAAAAGTTATACTATAACCACTACCACTGTAAGGTGTTCATGTTTTCCAAGTGAAGCAAGTAAACAACTTTAGAATCATAGACTCATAGAACATCCTGAGTTGTAAGGGATCCACCAAGATCATCAAGCCCAATTCCTAGCCCTGTGCAGGACATCCCCAGATACACACCATGTGCCTTGAAAGCATTGTCCAGATGCTTCTTGAACTCTGGTGCTGTGACCACTTCCCTGGGGAACCTTTCCCTAACATCCAACCTAAACCTCTCCTGACACAAATTTAGGCCACTCCCTTGCGTCCTGCCATTGGTCACCAGAGAAGAGATCAGTGCCTTCCCCTCTACTTCCCCCCCTGTGAGAAAGCCATAGGCTACAATGAGGTCTCTTCCTGGTCTCCTCCAGACTCAATAAGACAACTGATCTCAGTCATTCCCCATATGACTTCCCCTCTAGACCACCTTCATGGTGCTCCTCTGGAGGGTGTCTAAGAGCTTTACATCTTTCTTACATTGTGCTACCCAAAACTGCCCCCAGAACTCGAGGTGGGGCTGAGTGGGACAATCCCCTCCCTTGCCCAGCTGGCCATGCTGTGCCTGGTGCCCCTCAGGACAGGGCTGGCCCTCCTGACTGCCAGGGCACTGCTGGCTCACGTTCAACTTGCCACTGACCGGGAGCCTCAGGTGCCTTTCTGCAGGCCCCCATTCCCCAGCCTTTGCACATCCACAGCTGCCCCATCCCTGGCACTCGCCCTTGTTAAGTTTCACATCTGGTGATTGCCCAGCCCTCTAACTAGCCAAGATCACTCCAAGATCATTTATTAGTTTAATAATGTTACTAATAAATTATTAGTTAAATAACTGTGGAAATACATACTTCAACACAAATGCTTCAAGACTTACCTACATAAAAAGACATGTTCAAAAAAGAGCCTTGCAAGCTTCCTGAAGACATGTGCCGTTGCCTGAAGTGTTCAGGCTGCTTTAGAGAGTACAAATCATGTCCCAGCAGCATGTCATTCATTAAAAAATCTTATTAATCAAATAGTAAAACATGATAACAATTATATCTTATAGCAAAATTTTACAGATTAGTCAGTCTTTTAAAAAAATACTCAAAAGAGCAGTGTTTATCTTCATCTCTCTTTATTTTAAATTTTATACATAATTTTAATACATACATAATATTAGGCTGTATTATATATATAACAATAGTCTGTCTATCGTAAGGATCCAAATGTGCAAGCCTAATCAAGAGACTTCTCACATTGTACATACAGAAACCCTTACGTTCTTTTCTTACTTGGTAAAAAATTTACCACCACAAATATGTAATTTATGTATTTACAAGCATAAGAGCAAGAAGATACACGGCCATATGTCACCATCTGGATAACTAAAGTGCAGTTGAAGAGCATGAAGTATTTTTTTAGAAAATGAAATTATTTAAACAATATAAATAGGCTCTGAAAAATGGCTGTGATGTGACATAGCAACGGCGACAAAAGAGTTTCTTCAGGTTGTAAAGGTTACCTAACTTTTTTTGTAAAAGGTAGCCACCACAAAATACATACACAAATTATGACTAAAGAAGACCACATAAGTAGAAGCCCAGGAAACAAGAAACACTGAAGTTTAGCCCTTACTTTTCCAGGACTCAGTAGGAATACAGGGATATGGAAACTGCTTCTATTAATAATTTCCTCTTCAAAGAAGTGTATTGGCTACTTCCTTTTCTGAATTTTTACATTACAAAAGATAACCATAATTTTGTATTATTTTCTTACTTTGTATCATCTTAATTGTTAATGAATGCAATTATGTTCAAGGTAAGCTTGAAGTGTATAACATTATAATGCTATAAGCATTTCCACATTAAAAAATGGATGTTCAGTGAGATGAAGAATATAATTTATAATTACAAAACTGCCTTGCAATACTATAGACTTAAAAGGCATATCCACTTTTGTCAACAGAATTAAGATTTCATCTGATAATACAGCTAGTGACATTTACCTTTTTCTCTTTTTCACCTAAACACAAAAGAAGAAAATAAGGAATTCTATAAATGCCAGCATACACCAATTGCTCCATTTTTAGAAACATTGAAATAACAAATTATTTAAAAAAAAAACAACAACCCACTAAAATACACCTTCCCTGTGAAATGCTCTTGGGAGGCATTATTTCAGCACATTAGTGCCATATAGTTCAGTTAACAATGTGCTTGCAATTAACGTCCCAAGAATTTAGGGTCGCAAGTATTACAAACACAGAAAACTGATGTCCTGAAACTTCAGAATTCTGCCAGCATGATTTGCTCTCCAAATGTCAAACTAATACTGTGCATAAACTACATTCTTCATCCCAAGAGATATTCTAACAAACTGCATAAGAGAATACTTGTTTGTATTAAATACGTATTTTCCAAATTCAAATGACAACCTATCTTTTCAAGTTTATCTAAAACCAAACATAGCACAGAACAGGTATGCATTGCACCTGAACTGTAATCTTCACCAACAATGAATTAGTAACTATAAAATCTTCCTTCAAAATCTTGACCTGCGAAGGCACCACAAGTCTTTTAGGAAAACTTTATACACACCTACAGGCTACTTGCTCTTCTTTTCACAGTATTTTTAAACATAGAAATTGGACTTAAAAAGAATGAATAATAGTCCTAAAATAAATTATTACTGCAAAATAGAAATTAACAAGTCAGAGGAAAGAAACTCACTCTCATTCACAAACCCACGATCATTATGCAATTCATAGTACGGAACAATACTTAAAAGAACTATTTTTGCAAAGAGATATCAGCAAGGGATATTGCCTCTTAATTGGCTGTAACAAACGCACACCTACTATGCCAAATACAATAGTCTACAGATTATTTCTGGAGAAATCAAGCTAGAGAAAGATTATTTTCAAACTTCCTTTGTGCTCTGTATCAACCAGAATAAGACAAACAACAAAAAGCTCCTTAATACAATGAATAAACAGCAAAAGCAAATAAAATCCAAATTAAGGCCTTAACTCCATGAAATTGCTTCCACTGAAAATACAAAAGGTTAAAAGAGTATTTGCCAGCATCTCAGAAGACTCCTTCAATAATATAGTGCTCACAAGGATTTCCCAACAGTCTGACTTAAGACAGCTCTTGCTTTTTGATAAGGATTTAAACATTAGTCACACAAAACCATCTACTCATTTGATTGTGAACAACTTTTTAACAATCTTTAACACTCATCAGGTGCATACACACAATTCAGTAGCTGTAGTTATAGTATTACTCAAATCTTAGTAAATACTGTTTAAACCTTCAGTAACAGTAAAAATTGTAGCCTGAAGAACCCACCCATGAATTCTAGTCCTATAGCCTACATCATCCCGCTTCCACTCCTTAAGCATCACTGAAACCACACTAATATTTCTTGCAGCCTAACCCTACAATGAGGCTCAGAACCAGCATGTAATTGTTCTCTTCCTAGACCTGTCAATCACCCAAGACTACCAGCAATGCTTCTTTTCCAGAAATAACTCTCCCTCATTCCCTTGGCCTTGTTGCTCTCACAACTCATTCCTTATCACTCTGTTCTTTCAGTGTATCCTCCTGAAGGAGCCTCCTCACTCACCTGTATTATTTTATCAATCACTTGCTAGGCTTTTGTCTTACATCCCTTTCAAATTGTCTTCATTCTATCCAGGGCCAGGATTCAAATTCAACTATGAACTCCCTGCCATCAATCAGAAATATTCTTTCTACTCCCCATCTCCTGTGCTTGTCCAAGACAAAACCCCAGCCTGACTCTCTCTTTCCCCACACCCATACCTCACTATCAGCTCAGCCTCAGCGCAGACAACACACAGGTCTTATTCATTCCACCATTGCTTCAGTGTCCTTTCCACTACTGCAAGTCCTGAACTTAAATAAGCATTAGCCCTCAAACTCAGGTTCTCTATAGGTCCTAGAAATAACCTGCTGTTGAGATCCTAGCAACGCCCATCACATCACTAAGATCTCCCTCTAGTAGCTGAAGTTTTATCATGTGACCACAGAAGCTCACACCTGATCCAGAACTGATCCATATGAACATTCCTTTCTCATTAGCTTTTTTCAGCCTATGGTCAAATCACACAAGTCCTTCTCCATCTCCTTTCTTGAGCAGCATCCACTTCACTCTCTACTTCAAGACCCTCACTGGTCAAGTCCTCATTCTAAAATTACTAATAGGATGTAGATGAGGTTAAAGTTATATTTAAGATAAACTTGTTATATTTTCATCTCTGAACTTCTTTTCCCTTGTCCTTGTGGTTGGGAGAGCTCCATGAAGCAGCACCCTCTTTCAAAAACCTCCTGCAGTTTTTTTTTCATATTTCTCATTAAAAACAAAGAAACAAAACGACCAGATGGCTGTGACATCTACACTACTACACTAAAATTCACAGCACTGATGCCAAACATTCTCCTGTGCCATCACAGATCTCTTGAGTCTTCCCTTACCCTTAAATCATTAAGCATTCTGGGTCAGGAAACCCCTCATAACCACTGAACTCCAGGATGACTAATTCAGACATGGAACTTGAACAACTTGTTACTCAGAAATGTGACTAAAACAATTTTCTACTGTAGAGTGCCTATGGAAAACTAGCATCATACCAGCAATAAGCCTACTCAAAGTATTTTTGTCTTTTTCAAGGCTTCCCAACCTGTCTGAAAAATAATCCAAATGCTCTATTGTATACTGCTATTACAGAATTTTTAACTGGTAATCAAGTACTTAAGACAATGCCTACTATTTATAATTTCAATTTGTTATTTCTAAGTTGGCTTCAGGTATTTTAAAGATCAGGTTGTCCCAGGCTACTAAAAAGACACCATTACATACTTTATGTCACTGTAAAATTACAAAATTAAGTTCATGGCACTAGAGATTTTCTCTGTTATATTACTTTATTAGACCTAGCAGAGTAATTTTCAAGCTAATGGATGCCTACAAGTATTTTTGCAGTATCAGCAATTATTTAAAACAAATGGTTTGTACTCAAAATATAATTAAAGAAACATTTTCATTCATTTCGTTGTCTTAAAATGATATTTCCCTAAATTGCTCACAACCAAAACCACTCCACAAAACCCCAAAAGTACTATCCTATAATCTCAGCCATAAATTATCTGCTTCTTTTACATAACAGTTGTGAATAGTAATTAATGTAAAGTTACTTGTCTGGTGTTTCCATGTGCTTTCTCACAGTATCTGGTTCTGACACTGTGCAGTTCAGCTTGTCACACCGTACGTATGAGCAAGTTTAATCAGAATGCTCCTCGTGAGGCAGCAGCAGTGAGCCACATGCTGCAAACAGCAAAGTGGTACCGTGCTCTGCCTGCTCCCCAGACTGCTGCAATCAATTCCCACTGCTCCATTCCATCACTGCATAAACCTACGTACCATCACTGAAATTTAGGCACATTCATTTTCACGAGAAAAAGAATAAGCCTTTTCATTTGGGTAACGCTGACTGCCATAAGCTTTACCTCAAAGAGCCATAAGCTTTACCTCAAAGTTTGAGTGCCCACATGATGCCCATTCAAATGCATTCTTCAGTTATTGCTTTTTAATTTTAAACACTTTTTTCCCCTGTCCAAGTAAGTTTTTAAAGAACAGCCCAGAAAGAAAACTCCATATACTAACTATTTTGAAAAAAAAAAAAAAAATCAATCAGCTACTGGAGAATCATCAATTTTTAATTCTAATACACACAGACAACTCAGCATCAGAGCCACATTCCAAAAACAGGTCATTTAATTAAAAAAAAAATTTAAAAATCAGGCTCCTTCATGCAACAACACTAACAAAAGTTAGCATATTTAATTTTACCTACACTGGAAGTATTTAACAATAAGAAAACAAAATTATTTTTCCAGATAATTATTTGACGTACAGGTTTAAACAATAAATGTAGCATAAAATCCTAAGCTACAAACAATTTTTTCACTCTCATTAAAATGGTACTTTGTTCTACTGCTCTGATTATTTGATCTCTGTTTTTAAAATAACCCACAGTTGTTTTGTCAACATTTTAACAGATATCTGAAAAGGATAAAACTAATGTCACAAACATGACAATACTTCTGACAATCCTGTAATAATCAATAAACAAAAGGAAATGGAACCCAAATATTCAGATGAGTAAGCTAACAAAAACGTGGAAAAACTTAATTGCTAACCAGGGCACAGGCTAATAGTTATAGCAAACTTTAAAAGCATTTGTTCCCTTCTTTCAAGTCCAACCTCTAAACTAATACACTCCAGGGATCACAACAAACAAGATTAGCTTCCCTAAACAACGTTTAATTGGGAAATTGTATATCAGCTACAAACGCCTTCATCAGGAGAGACCCCAAGCAAAAGCTTCGATTTATTTTTTGACAAACAAGAGTGAGGAATTGGAAACACTACTGCAGCTAAACAAAACAACAAAATACCATAATGCTACCTTCTCCACGAGAACAAAAGCATCAACCACCAACTCCACCCCACCCCCAAGCAGGCTGTTGCTCTCTAACCACAGAGCCAATGCTGTAGACAATGTAATCCCACAGGGAAGACAGAAGGTCACAGACACACTGTGAAATCTTAAAATAAGGTCCACGTTTTAGAGAGACCTAGAAGCACTTTAACAGGACAAAATTTCATATGGAACAAACAGGTGGAGTATAGATACAGCCTGTTCTTCTTCTGACTGTCTCTTCCCTCAACACATAGAGGGAGGTTACATTTGCTCAGAGTAGTTCAAAATTAAGGATACGGCACTTAAAATAAGCAGCAGCAATCAAGACGTGGTGAGGACGGCAACGTGCAATGTAACACTGCAGGTGTGATTGCGTACTGTACGCCAGCAGTGGATCTGTTATTATTCATCAGCTGTAGGTGGCTAAGAGGGTGTCACTTATTACAGTGACACATGCTGCAGCTGGCTAGCCATGATTAAGTACTACCCAGTGTGGTTGAAAGGGATGGAGACTACCATTCATTATGATCCAGCGTGGCTTAGTGGCGTAGGGAGGCTGCTACCCTGCCCTGCACCGCAGCATTTGAAGGAAGGTAGCTAAAACTCAACAAAGCCCCGGGAATGGTGTGCAGAGAGGAGAGAAAGGGAATCTCGGTCGCGCAGTCTGACGGAACGGGTGTCCTGCTAGCAGGGGCGGAGAGCCGCCCGCGCTCGGCGCGACCGGGAGCGCTCCGCCGCCAAGTGACAGCGCCGGGCCGGGCCCGCCGTGCGAGGGGCACCGCGCTCAACTTCCAACCGCAGCACCAAAAGCCTTTGTCCGAGCGCTCCCCGTCCGTGGCCGGGAGAGCCTGGAGGACCCCCGCGTGCGGCGGGACGAGCCGGGGCGACCGAGAAGGGAGAACAGCCCGTGCCAGCCGCAGGTCCCCTCCCAGCTGGGCTCCGCCGCTCCCCTGGGAGCCCTCAGAGCGGGACCAGCTCCGAGGCAGCCGGGCTGAGCACTGACCCTGCACGGAGTCCCGACCGGCGTGTCCGTGCCGGAGAAGGAAAGCAAAGTGAGCGCGCAGACCCGCCGGGACTCCCGCGCCGCGGGGCGGCCGGAGAGCGCGGCCGCTGCCGGGCCGGCACCCGGGGCGCTCCTCCGTGCGCCCACCCGGCGGGACCCCAGCCCCGCGAGGTTTGCGCCGCAGGGCCCGCCCGCGGGCCGTCCGGAGGGCGGCCCACCGT